>CM072518.1:6433428-6505117 GCA_036898135.1 Oncomelania hupensis | reverse complement strand
ATAATAATAATAATTACTGTATTTATAATGCGCTTATCTTATAATAATTATAACTCTAAGCGCGCACTCACAACTCACGCACGCATGTGCACGCTTTAGACAATGACACATGTAACAATTACGCAAAAAATACATTCACTCAAATATACTCATACCACAAACAGACCAGACACTATATGCAAGAGACAGCTGGCGATGGGGTGCGTAGTGAGGTCATAGTGTTAGAACTGCTTGAAAAGGTAAGTTTTGAGGGCAGACTGGAAGGAGGTGGGAGAGGGTTTCTGACGGAGAGAGAGTGGAAGAGTGTTCCAGATGGATGGGCCGTAGACAGAGAAGGAGCGGGACCCGAACGTGCTGAGTTTGGAGCGAGGAATGCGGAGGCGGAGAGGGTCGGAGGCAGAGCGAAGAGAGCGAGAGGGAATGTATGGGTGAAGTAAGTCAGAGAGATAGAGAGGAGCGGAGTTGTTGAGGGACTTGTAGCAGAGAGACAAGGTCTTGTATTGAATGCGTTGGGAGATGGGAAGCCAGTGTAGGGCTTTGAGCAAGGGAGTGACGTGGTCTCCACCATTCTCTCCCCACTAAAGAATGGGAGTTGGGGTGGGAATCCGAGTTCTCTTCCCCCCTCTCCCCTCCCTTTCCCCCTCCCCTCCCTTTCCCCCTCCCCTCCCATTCCCCTTCCTTCCCTCTCCAAAGAAAATAGAAAAGATTTGGAGGGAGGCATTTTTGGTATCATTAAATTTGAGAGGATGTGGAGAGAATGGGAAAGGGGGGGGGGAGGTTCCCTGCCACCACTATTCTCTCCACACCCCCTCTCAAATCTAATGACGCCAAAAATGCCTGCATTCAATTTTTTTAAGGGGGGGGGGGGGGGGTTGTGATGGGAGGGAGAAGAATGGGGGGGGGGGGTAATGACCAGCAAAAGTAGTGGGGAGGAGAGGGGAATAATGAAGAAATATAGTTTAAAAAATGTGAATATATAGTACAAACCACCCTCAGAAATACCCACCTCATCTTTTCTCCCCCTCCTCTTATTATTCCCCCCCTCCTCCTCCCTCCCCCTCTTTCCTTACCCCCCCCCTCTTTCTTTACCCCCCCCCCCTCTTTCCTTACCCCCCCCCCTCTTTCCTTACCCCCCCTCTTTCCTTACCCCCCCACCTCTTTCCTTACCCCCCACTTTCATTATTCCTCCCTTTTTATATACCCCTCCCCCCCTCTTTTCTCCCTGCCCCTACTCTCTCTCTGCCCTACTCTCTCTCTCTGCCCTATTTCATCTCCTTCTCTCTGTAGTCACTCTAGTTTAACATTGATGTTATGAGTGTGGCTCTCTACCAACTGAGCCACACAAGAGAATGAGAGGATTTTAATCTACTTATGTCTAACCTTGCCCACGCACTGTTTCCATTCCCACTGACAACCTTAAATTTTTTTTTTGTTTCTGCTTTTATTATTTTAATTTTATTTGGTCTTGCATTTTATACTATTTAGTTTTGATTATTACATCTTTATTTTTCAACTTACATATTTTTTTGTTTGTTTCTAGGTTTTTATTTGTGCAGGAGGTACTTCTTTATGATAAAGTCCCCAATGAAGAAACTGCTGAAGCTGCAAGCTTTATGTCGTCGATATGAATGTGTATATTTGTAAATATAAAGATAGAAAGTACTCTGGATTCAAATAAATTTTGAGATGAACACTTTGTTATTAAAAAGTTTATTTTTATTCACTTTTACTTTTTTGTGTGTGTAAACTTTTTCATTACCTGCATACATTAAAACCACAAACAGATTTTTTTTTTAAATGTGCAGATGCGTCAAATACTTTCTCTTTAAACCCCAATCACGTAGGTTTACGGTCTCTAAAACCATCCTCTGAAGGTTGTATCGCAGTTCAGCAGCGATGGTGGTGTACTAAACGTCATTCATTCAGTGTTAAACGTACTGGTTATGACGTTGTTGCATCGACTGTAGCAAAATATTGGTCTGCAGTTTATAGGGTTGTCTGCATTACAAATAGAAAGAATAAAGATTTGAGGCCTCTGCACAATTTTTTTCCCCCTTCGTGGAAGTGTATTTCAAGTTCAAGATCAAGAATACTTTATTATCTCAACATAGAAATTATGACATACAATTGCTGATCGGTATGAAACATTAAAAAATACATACATAGATAAAACAAGTACACAGTAGGCTACATCTATAGTAAATTTCCAGTATTAAAAGACCTCTCAAACATCAAGATCTTTATATAAAAAAATATTACTTAGCGCTTATTTAAATTTATTTTGTAAGCTAAGAATAAAACGACCAATATTATAATGAATAAAATGTAACTCTTTCCCTTGAATATTGAACATCAATAATTACATTCAAGTTTTATGTTTGCGCTAGAAAGTTGAGCACCAAAGACTTTGTTTAAGTTGGCACATTTCAATGTCACAGTTTCAATTGCATATATATATATCCACACATACAACTAATCTTTATCAAAGAGTCGTGAACTTTGCTACGAAACATTTCGCAGCTCATTCCCACTGTCGTAATAATAGTTGGAAATGGTTTCTGCGGCTGACCCTCCACCCTCACCGACGAGAATTTAGATCCAGGTCCTAATGGGTAAAACTAGCAAAACATAGAATTTCTCTTCAACGTCTTGCTTTTACAAAGGGAGGTAAAATATTCTCTACCTTAAAACCAGCACAGTATAACGGTATATTTCTGAACATGAGTCTGTAAGATATTTTCATAAAATTGTGTCTCTGACTAAATCCACACTAACAGTATCGATATAGTACAAATCAGTCTTTTTCTGGAAAGAACCAAGACTTTAAAAACAAAATCAGTCAATTTTTTGTTCTTGTTCTTCTATGGGAGGAAATCACCCATACAGTCCAACTCTGAACATGAATCTGTCGAACAGGTATCTTCATAAAATTATGTCTCTGGTTAATGTTCTATCTAAGACTTTGTAGTAACAGCTTGTCTGGTAAATCTTGTTCTTCTAAGGGAGGCAACTTTCGCTGTCTTTGATCACCTGGCATGCTGGCCACACTGCTTGCTTCTCCTCCTCGCTTCATTCAGAATATCTGGGAGACTTTCAGAGCGTTGCCTTTTTCTGTCCTTCAAGAACCGCTTTCTCAACAGCTTTCTGCGGAACTGCTTCTCTCTATCGATGAGCTCCCTGTTGTGAAAAAGAGGGTAGTCTACCTTTTTTTTAAAAATAAAAAAGTTATTCATCTCAGTTTAATTTCAATGTCTAAATCACTTAGGTGAATAACACAATCAATTAGTAAAGCGTAGTGTGTGTAATTAAAATAGATGTCCCCAAAATAGGTCAACACATCCTCTTAAAATAGTGTTACTTTTTCAACAAAGGAAAAATGGTTTAACAACACACCAAACGTTCCCAACTAAATTGTATTGAGAAAATTAATATCATTTTCCTAAACATAGAATATACTCACCATGTACCAATTCATCCAGCAGCCTTGACCAGTTAGAAACAAACAAACAAACAAACATTGTTAGTATAATTAGTTGTTTCAATCTAAAGTTTCACCAAGTTATTATCAAACAAAGTCAATGTCATTGATGTACAACACAATCGAGTTACTGTATTAATAAATCAACAGATGTTACTTCTTAAGACTCCGTTAATGAATAAGTGGGAGGATCTACGTGAAAAACCAATTACCATTTTTAAAGACAGACATGTAAACAAAACCAATTAAAAAAATAACAAGATGGTATGTCATTGAAATGTGTTTCCAGACACTCACACACATAACTAAAACACATAAGCAATTTCAAAAGTGTTAATTTTCTTGGCGATGTTGTGACTCGGTTGGTTGTTTTATTAACGTCTTTTTTCATCAAGATGATAAAGACCATACATACAGATTCACGCATTTAAACAGACACATATAAACACATACATACACACAGGGACTATTAATATCTATCTAACAGAACAATAACAATTTCAGTTAAATAAAACGAGCGACTGGAGAATTGATTAAAGCTTTTGCCAATCCCACACTTAATTCATTACTAATGTTTTTAACTGATGTTATAGTATTTACTTCAAGGGGCAAAAGAGGATGAATCTGAATACAATCAAATAATATATGTTTTAGAGTTAGAGGTTCATCACAAATGCACTTTACATTTTTACAATATTTGGTTTTAATTGAATATAATAATATTCTGTTTGCCGTAGATGAAACTGATCTGGGAAATCCACGAAGATTTGTATAGTTTGTATATAACTGAAGTTTCTTTACAAGATCATTTTCAATATTATTTTGAATTTCTTTGGAAGACAGATTTAATTTAATTGATAAGGAATTAATATTTAATGCACCTAATTTTGCTGCATGATCAGCCCAATCATTGTATAAAAATCCACAATGAGATGGAATCCAACAAAAGGTCACTTCAGTACCACTAATTATCAATCCATGAATAATGTTCTTAATCTCAAAAATAATTCCTTTAATATTAGCTTTTAGAGCATCTAAAACAGATAGAGAATCTACGCATAGAACTATACTAAATATATTCAGACATAAACTAGACATTTTATTTAGAGCCATTAATATAGCAATTAATTCCGCAGTAAAAATAGAATAACCTTTTCCTATATAAAACGATTCTGATATTTTCAAAGTTGTGACTCGGCTTTATTCTGACAAACCCAAACGAAAACATTGAATAATATACCACTACCTAAACTACCTGCAAGCAAAAAAATTATAAAAATCGGTCAAGCCAATTTTTTGGTTACAACGAAAAACGTTTTAGAAAATGGCGAGGCACAATGACCTTGACCTTTGAGAAAGTTCAAATCTGAATGATCTAACATGCTTAGCAATATGTAAGGCGTTTGCTAAATATAAATTAAGAATTTCGGTTACGTCATTCTTGAGAGAAGGCAAAAAGTGTGTGAACAAAAAAAGTAAAATTCGTAGCGATAGACCGAACGACTGACCGACAACCGGACGGCTACTGAAGAATGGCCCATGATTTGAAGTGCCGAGGGTTTCAGTATTCCCGCTTCCTGGAAATTTAGTGCTTTAAATTCCTACTGTCACTGTCTTTCTCCTTTGTTCTTTCTCATTCCTACTCTGTTCTATTAATCTACTATACTATCTTCTTCTTCGCTTGACCAGTCACCTACCTTTTTTCTTGAAAACTCTTCCGGGACAAAACTTGTGTGTGAGGTCTGTTGGATCAGCTTGGGAATATTGGATGCTTTCTGCCAAATGGTCACTGGGGCATCCTATGATGTTATTATTTGGCAATGTAGGCATTTTATATGTATGTGTTTTGTTGATATTGTATAATGATGTTTGTATTCTATTTTGTTTTTGTAAACGGGAGTTCAATAAATTAGAGTATAGCCTCAGCGTCCCCTGCGTAGGATGTCTTTATTGTAAAGTGACTGGCTGGTAGATTGCCTTCAGTGTTACCACTAGGGTTGTTTCAGCAGATCTTTTATGCGGATCAGGGGTGAGTCCTCTTTCACTTCTCTGGTCCTGATTTGGCTCGGAAGAGTCCGCTGGACCTAAAGCAATAACCATGTAATGTAATGTAATGTAATGTATACTAAAACGCAACCAAATTGCTTCAGCCGTTTTTTGATATATTGAGCAAAACGTGTTCAGCAACAAAATGACTGCAGTTACCCTGATCTTTGCGATAGAGCAAACAAGATGACACGGGAGGCAGGCCATTATATCCTAGGTACTATTTCTATGAAGTTTGGTCATAATCTGTTCAGTGGTTCTTGAAATATGACCGCCAGACCAACATTTTGACTGGTCCTGATTCCCGACTATTTCAAAGTAATTCCAGAAATGTCTGGAAATACAAACAGAGGCCACTTATTACACACGTAGGCTATATTCACACTTTTCTGCTATCCTATGCACCAACGGGAATCCCCTCTATGAAAAATACTTCCGGTTTTTTTTTCTCCGCGTGTTTTAGTGAGTTATTTCCAAATATTCAAGAATAATAACATGTGTCACTGGCCACCTGTATCGTACCCTCACATTATTTTTTTTTTTGCTGCAGTTTATTATCCCTTTCTATCGCCAGTGGCGCGCCTAAACCCTACCTACCTAACATTATTTGTGAATTTTTGAAAAATATTCGGAAAAAACATAACGCCCAGATGCTGGCTCGAACCCACACCTGTCAGGCGCCATTGGTTTCTGGCTTGTAAACAAGGCAAGTTAGTCCCGCTTTAGCCCACTTGGCCACAACGCTAGCCTAACATATTCAGTTACTTTGTGTTTTGTGAAGGTTGCGACGGCGAAGCTATGGAAAATTACAAGAGTTTTCAGGTCCCGTTTCACTTTCTGTCGATGATTGACGCACCTCCGAAGTCGCCACAAATACAGGCTCTACGATTGTTTTTTGCATCCTTTCACTGAGCATGTACTTCCTCCACCGTTTTTATACTTATCCCACTCGTTTTCTGGCTCTAACAATCGTCGTTTTCGGCAATTTGCCATATTTAAAAGTCACGCATCAAGCTTTGATAAAAGCAAAACAAGCTAGACCGGAACTTGGTTTCATGCTAACCTCGTTTTAATTTATAATGGCGATACCCACGAGTTTTTATGAGAGGTGCCGGAAAGTTGTGAATATAAGCTTAGAATTTGTCTAGCCAGGAGTCTTCACTCACAGCTTCATAACAGTAAGAATTAATTCTTTTACATTATGCTCAAGAGCAGTGCCATCCATGACGTTTCTACAGATAGACTAAAATGACGTCAGACAATGAAATGACGTACTTCAGATCGACGCTTCCGTCCTTGTTCTGGTCCAGTTTGTCCATGAGGTCTTTCAGCTGACCCATTGTCAATGGTACCTGGGCACTCTAAAAAAAACAAAAAACTCCACCTATTTTGTTAACTTGCATTATGATAAATAAATGACGGACTGACAATCTACACATATAACTAATGGCCGTCGCCTGGCATTGCGTGAGCGAGCTCAGCTGACATAAGAAATATAAAGACATAATAACAAGTGTCAGGATGCGGGCCATTATGGACTCTGTTCTTGTCACTGAGAGAACTAAAAAAAGATTGGCAGTTAAATTCCACTATTGTAAAGGTCCCAATATACAATAACACCTCCGTTTTGAGACCCTCTCTTTAACGACTTCCTCCAACATACGACCTGAAAAAAAGGTACCGATGGTTTGTACATATAAACGACCTCTCTTAAACGACTACCTCTAAAACGCGACTTGCGACCTTCAAATAATTAAATGCTACGACCTAGCATCTGACAAATTCAGATTCCAAAGCAATACTATATTTGTGCGCTTGAAGAAAACAGTTTCGTTTACAACTTTTAACAGCAGACGATGCATTAAAACAGCTTGAAATACTCTAAGGAGCTGACCAGATTTGCCCTGAGCAGGGGCCTGTCAGATCTTGCCGACACCATGTCTGGTGTTCAAAGTAACATACTAAGAGAACATGCACGGGTGGTGGGATCATGCAAACAAACAGAAATAACCGCTTTCTGTCAAAAAAACAAAAAACTATTCAATGATTGAATAAAAATAATTACAACAATATTAACGGGGTTATCTTATAAATAGTTATAACTTTAAACATGCACTCAGCACTTACATACACTTTTAAACAACTATTATACCAACATTGATTTTTTATTTTGTAAATAATGGGGAACAGGAAGATATTGACTGTATTGGTTGTGAGACAGAGTTTAATCTATATTTCTGAAAGATGGTATGTAGATGTTTCCTATACTTAATGGTATGTGTACATTTTGTACTTGTATTTATTTTACTTAATTAATTTTCTAAATGTCTTTTACGAAAATGTCCTACCTCCTTTTTAAGACCCCTCCAATTTAAGGCCTCGTTTTAATGGCAATTTAAAGGTCGTAAAACGGAGGTTTTACTGTATTTTGTTTCATGAAAATGCAGTACTGTAAAAGCCATTTTTAATAGAGAGGTACTCTTTAACCACCCTGCAACACAGCGTGGAATAAATCAGTTCTAAGTTTAGAAAAAAAGGGGACGGTGAGTTGATGAGTGAGGGAGACGCGTAGATGGGGGAGGAGGTGATGGGGGAGAGTTTATTTACAATCAGGCCTTTGGTGAATTCTTCTCTGGTAAGCGACATGCTGCGGTCTATGTCAAATCGTTTAAACAGGTCGATCACGCGGTACGTCTTCCCACTCATATACTCGTACAGCGCTTGCACAGGATCCTGGAACAGAATCACAATCAGATTCTTCACAATAAATTGTATTACGATAGAAAATAAAAAGTCTCCAGTAACCCACAAATGTTGGTTTATTTATTTTATTTTATTTTATTTTATTTTATTTTATTTTACGTTATTTCAAAGTAGGTCTACTCACCTCAAATGATATTTTGTCTCCCTCTTTTTCGAGCTCTTTCCCTTTTCTGATGACGGACCCTGTTTTGGCGACCAAGAAACGTTGCTTCTTTGTCTCTTCCAGTAGGTTTAAAAATTCCTCCTCCACCACGATGTTCTGAAAAAAAGAAAATATAAATGAAATAATAAATAAATTAATAAATGGCCACTCTCTGTTCTTTTCTAGCGCAATGAGCACGAACTTTACCCATTATAACTGCGCTTTTACAAAACTTCATCATCATCATCATCATCATCATCATCATCATCATCATCATCATCATCATCATCATCATCATCATCATCATCATCATCATCACCGTCGTCGTCGTTGTAATCATCGTCATCTTCATCATCATACAGGCTACAGTCATACTGACACTGAGGTCAAGCTCCACGACGTTGGATTTTTCAGCGGTAGCAATGGTCTTCAGAATAACCGTGGCTACCCTCGGTGTGATGGGGTTGTTGCCAAGCTGCACACAATTCAATCACACATTTTTTCCGTGAAACACCGTACAAAGAGTCATTACAACAAATCACCTGCTGTGATAATCTCCAGTCAGCCGAAGAAATGGAATGAAACAGGAGCCTCGGTAGGGACCTTCCTTTTTTAAGACCAGCTTCTTGAGGATAGTGCTAATCATCTTTGTTAATAAGCCTATTTGTCTGAATTATGATAACTGTTGTTATTTAGCGCTTTATCAGCTCAAAGGCTGGTCAAGGCGCTGGTCCATACAAGATATCTAACTCCACCCGCAATGGAGCGGCCACTTAACTTGCAACCTTAGGCCCATCAGCGTTTTGAACTAATTTAATAAAAAGCGAAATAAATTTATTGTCAAAGTGAATAACAATGAAATGACACGACACATCAGAAAAAACAACAACGTTACATTCAATACCATTAAAATAACAAGTGCTGGACACCAGCGCGGCGCGCCTAACTCGGCTATCCACTTCTGAGAAAAAGCGCGGCCAGACAGAAAGACAGACAGACGCACAGAAGGACAGGCAAACCAGTGTACCACCTATACACACTACACGTATAGCGGTGGCACAGATAGCGTTCACCTTGATACAAGTCAGGGTATCGTTGGTCTGCAGGCCTTTCAGCACATGCCCTAGAGCTAACGTGTCGATATGGTTGTGACTGAGGTCCAACTCCCTCAGTGTGGAGTTCTCTTGTAGCGCCTCGCCCAGCACTTTGCAGCTGTCTACCGCAAACCCGTTGAACGACAGATCCAAAATTCGCAGTCCAGTGTTCTCCTTTTGCAGACAAACATAGATGAACACAAATAGCAGACACTATTGAAGAGGTTAACGTAAGCCTGACCGACTAGTCTGGGTGATAGTGCGGTTATTTTGTACATTTGACAATGTTGCCCACATGGAATTTTAGGGATTTCGCTGGCTGTAATCGTTGACGAGAGCGGCTCATAATGGCCCATCGCCCGACACAGCATGAGCGTTTTTACCTCGCATGAGACATAAGACATACAAAGACAAGAAATAAAAAGACATAAGACATCCTATCCTATCCCATAACTCGAAAGTCGTTGGGGCACCACAGATGATTGTTTAACCAGCGAACTCCATCCTTCTCTGTCCTCAGCAACACTCATGGTTTCGCTCAGTGTCAAGCCAGTCCATTCTTGAATGTTGTCTTCCCACCCCTTTCTTTTTCTGCCTCCATCTTCTTCTGCCTCCTTGCATCGTGCCTTGCCGGATGGTCTTTGTAAGGTCTGACGTTCTTGTGACGTGGCCATACCATCGGAGTTTCTGTTTCTTCACCACTGTGTGAGCAGGTCATTGTGTTGTCCAATGGCTTGTGTGATGGTCTGTCGGGCTTTGTCGTTGGTGAGGTGCTGGGTATAGAAAATGCCAAGAAGTCTTCGTGGTTGGTCTGCTGTTGGGGTCCATGTTTCGTAAGCGTATATGAAAATGGAGATGACAAGGGAGTGCAACAGCCTTACCTTAGAGTGTAGATTGATGGTCCTGTCTTTCCAAATGCGTTTCAACCTTGTCAGGGAAGCAGTTGTTTGTGCGATCCTGGAGGGGATTTCCTGGAGAGATTTATTGTCTGATACAATGGCTCCTAAATATTTGAAGCTATGCACCGTTTTAAGGGGTTTGGCCTTGGATTGTGATGTCCGTGTTGATGACATTGGTGTTGTTGGTCATCATTTTGGTCTTCTCTGCACTTATTTCCATTCCAAAGGCTCTGGAGGTGGTGCCAAGCCTCTGTACCAGCTGTCCAAGTTCTTGTTCTTCTCCAGCCAATCCATCAATGTGATCTGCAAACCGGAGGTTGGAGACTGCTCTACCTGCTATGCTGAGTTTGCATTCTTGATCTGCAAGGGCATCCTAACATGATGCGCTCCAGGAAGATGTTGAAGAGTGTTGGAGAGAGTAGGCATCCATGACGCACGCCGATTGTTGTTCTGAACCAGTTCCCGATGGCGCTGTTGTGGGGGACTACACTGATAGCCTACATACAAAACCGACATACATAAGATATACAAAGACATACAAAGATATAAGACATAAAAGACACGAGAACAAGTGTTAGGCGACAGGCCATTATGGGAGCTGCTCTCGCCAAAATGTGTGATGAAATCAATGATAAATTCCACCACTGTAAGGACCACAATACGTTTCATACAAACGCAGGGATGTTTACAAAAGTTATCAAGATTGTTCAATAGGGAGCTACTTTTCAACCACTCTGCATAACTAGACCAGCACCATGGCTATTGCACGATATAGGATGGCACAGGGAGATAACATTTGGTAAAACTCGATTAAGCAATATACCAAGAATCGTGATTGCATTGATGTAATACATAAACTGGGAACAGCGTCCTTAGGCGATAAGCAGAGATATACTTTATGTGTAAACGCATGCATTATTTTTGTCATCGTTCTTATATAGCGCTTTTACAGCTCAAGAGCTGCTCAAGGCGCTGGCCGATACAGGATTTAACTCAAGCCGCCCACTTCCTTCCTTACGCGTATCGTCCGAAGCCCAGACAACTGAGCACCATCCTGGGCGACGGGGATGAAGAAGAAAGGACCCAGTGCCTGCTGGGTGTATTTGTATCGCTGGCACTCACCCTTCTAGGACATGAGCGTAAGGATCTTTAAAATCCGTGCCAATTACATTTAATTTTAATTTTTTACTGTCACTTGTGTTTTACTGGTTCTCAAGGTGTAATGGACTAATGCGAAAACTTGGACCATAAAGAAATGGTGGCTGTAGGCCTTACCTCTAAGCCAGCAGCAACCGCCATAGCCCCTTTGGATCTCAAATGATTCCAGCCAAGATCCAGTAATTGTAGAGTGTCGTTGCTTGCTGTAAGCAGGAGACGTTGCACTGTTGGTGGTGGTGGTGGTGGTAGTGATGATGACGATGATGATGATAATGATGATGATGATGAAAATCATGATAATGTAATTTTTGTACGTGTAGAACTTCAAATCAAATGTACACACACACACACGCACACACACACACACACTCACACACATCCATGTGTTTACCTATAGCAGGGCCCAAGTATAAACCACCGAGCTCTCCGAACTTGTTATGTCGAACTCTCAATTCCCGCAGTTTGTAATTATTCTGCAATAAACACGCGCCTTTTTCAAATTATATATGATTTTCAGAAAAAACACGCACGATCTTGATTTAATTTTAATATTCATGTTCTTAATCCATAACGATGCTAACAAAAATGTTTATACAGCAATTTAATAACTTCAATAAGTGTGTGTGTGTGGGGGTGTGTGTGTGGGGGTGTGTGTGAGTGTGTGTGTGCGCGCGTCACTGCCTTAATTTTGTTTCATCTCCAACTGTTATTAACTTGGGGACGATTTTGTGTATTTTGCTTGATTTCAATATTATCTGTGGCTTCCTTATAGTGTTTGTAATTGCCTTTTCTTGCATATGTATTGCAATGTGTTTTAGTACTGTCAGCAAACAACGCATGTCTTCATTTCGTTCTCTGAATAGAGTTTAGAGTATCCTTAAATCTTCAATGTGAGGAAAATCAGTCATGACGGATTTTCTAATTTACTCTCTCTGTCAATCTGAATTCCAAAGCTGAATATTCAATTCAATTTATGACCTGTAAACTCATGTTCCAGCAGTTTTCTAAACATTTTGATTTATATTATTTAAAAAGAAAATAACACAACACATTTTGATTCTAACAATATTTCTCAAACGAAACACCCGACCGTCGTGTAATTTCATATTTAGATGGACACACGAAACAAAACACATTATTAATAACCGACAAACTCTGATGAAATACAATTTAATAGACACCTCTCGATTTACTTGGTCCGTGAGTCTGAATAACGAGTAGGTTTGTAGTTAAAAATTAATTGTTTCAATGTTAAAAAGCAACTTTCCAACAGTTTATAGAACTCACCTCCAAGATCATGGCAATGTACAGCGCATCATGATCAAACAGATCACTTCCTGAAACGTAAGGGAACCAAACACATTTTGTTAGGTGTACGACAATCAAAGACAGGGTGGAGAACAACTGAATCAAGAAATCTCTTAAATACGGCCGGGGTCCAGGGGCCAAGCCCCGGCAGGGGACGCCTCCTGAAAGAAAATGAATGTATGCAATTTTGAAAGTAATGTAGGGCCTCTCCTGAAAGCAAAAAGCACAAAGTAAACATGAATAAAAACAACCCCCCCCCCCTCACAAAAAAAAAAGAAAAAAGAAAAAAGAAAAAAAAAGAATGTTTTATGCACATGCCTTTCAAAAAAGTTCAGAATCTTGATTTGTAGGCCTAAATCTCGGAACTCAATATTTTTTCTCGGAAATGCAAATGCCTTCCGCGGATCCGAGGAAAATTTTCCACCCTGCAAAGAATGTGAAAAGTGTCGCTGATTTTTAATAAAAATGTCAGATGGGTGTTTAAACCTAAACTTCTTCCCCTCTCAACCCTCTCTCTGCCCTTTTACAGACCCTCTCCTCTCTCTGCCCTTTACAGACCCTCTCTCTGCCCTTTACAGACCCTCCCCTCTCTCTGCCCTTTTACAGACCCTCTCTCTGCCCTTTTACAGACCATCCCTCTGCCCTCTGACTCTCTCTGCCCTTTACAGATCTTCTCTCTGCCCTTTTACAGACCCTCCCTCTGCCCTTTTACAGACCCTCTCTCTGCCCCTCTCTGCCCTTTTACAGACCCTCTCTCTGCCCTTTTACAGACCCTCCGTACACTCTCTCCCTCACCCTACTGTTGGAGATCAACACTGGATGGTGCAAATACTATCTCAAATGACTTAAGTACATGATGTTTTGCAGGTGATAACGATGTTTGCATAGAATGACTGTTAGACCTACCTGACACGTCGAGTTTGCGTATGGTGTCGTTCGTATTCAGAAGTTCAGCTATTGCACGTATTCCTTTCGTACCAATCCTGTTTTCAGCAATGTTCTGTGTACAAAACATTCACCCACAAAATCATCATCCATCAATCATCATCATCATCATCATCATCATCATCATCATCATCATCATCATCATCATCATCATCATCATCATCATCATCGTCATCATCATCATCATCATCAACATCATCACCGTCGTTTCCATCTTTGTCGTCGTCATCATTATCATCGCCGTTTCTGTCATCATCATCATCAAGTCGTCGTTTCTCGTCTTATTCAACGTCAACATCATTGTCGGCCCCGTCGTCTTCATCCCGCTCATGTTCAGCCCTGCATCCCTTCGTTCTGACGACGATAACCAACAACAACAACAACAACGGCGACATGAATAAAATAGGTACTTTAAAAGACTGTGACGAGGTAAAACCGCTTGAAGAATGTAAAACACCACCACCACCACCACCACCACCAACAACAACAACAACAACGACGGCGACGACGACGACAACAACAACAGTGCTATGTTTTTACTTACAATCTCCGTGAGGACTTTATTCTTGCTGAGCATCTCTGTTATTGAGATGGCGCCTTCCGTCCCGATCCAGTTGTCCTCTAAGTTGAGCGTTTCCACTGTCTTGTTATCCTAGGGCAATATGGAAAGGCATCACGTAAAGCAAAAGCTAGCAATAATGTCACATCTTCTTGCCCCAGGCACTATCCCTTTCTTCCCCTTCGCCGACATTTCAGCACAGATAATGAGCATTTTATGAGACAAAAGTTGAAGATAAGAAATAGGCCTTGAGCTAGACCGATTGAACGGTATTTTGCCTCTGGATGGCGGGCACTAATATGTTTTTTGAATCAACCGAAAATAAGATGTTTTAAATGAATCGCAACTTACCCAACACCACCTCTTTCGTGTTGTTGATGATGATTATGATGATGATGGTGATGATGATGATGATGATGATGATGATGATGATGATGATGATGATGATTTACATAGTATTCCATGCTATAGTCAGCATGTACAACGGCATCCTGTCTGAGACAGATCTGACGGGAGGAGATCCGTCTTGAGATTCTTCGTCCCTCCTGGCTTCCTCAAGACAGGTTGGGGTATTAACTCAAAAAGATAGAAGCAGTCTTACCACCAGAGCGATGGCGATGGCCTTGGCTCCTTTCACCCCCAGGCCTCGGGTCTTCAGGACGATGTGGGAATCGGCCAAGCTACCTGCAATGGGCTGCACGGGCTGTACGCCAAGCATCTTGCACGAGTCTTCGTACGTCTGCACGTACGTCCTCTTTAAGCGTTCGTGCGGTTCCAGATCAGCAGGTGTAGGATCCTCTCCAGCTGCTGGCAACACAGCCCAGGTTTTTATCAACAAAAATACATGAGACTTGTTGTATATCGTTATTTGTTATTCGCAGTATCAATATAATAATGATGGTGGACTTTTCACAATAAAGTGATACTAGGCTGTGAAAAAATAATTTTAAAAAAAGTTAAAGACAAATTCACACAGTGACCAATCTATTTTTGCTAGTAACATTAAAATACGAAACTGATTTGAATATTATACTTATAAAGTATCAAATTAAAGCCCACTACATCAGGTAAGAAATTCTGTTTACAGTCTAATAACTACAATCCGAGAACTGTATGTACACAAATAGAGGGAAAAAACATTTTCACAATCCCATGGTAGACTATTACATACTGTACTGTGTTATGGACTTGTGATTGTCCATTGACTAAGAGTGGTCCTGATTCGGCTCTTTGCACTTTGACTAACAATGACTAACTAACATTTACTAAGAAGACAATAATTAACTCTAAACTAAATTGCGCCTGAGGTCGATATCAAAATCCGAGCAAAATTTTACAAAATGTCTCATTCACGCTAAGGGATGATTATTTGCTTACATATTCAAACATATGTTTGTGTCTAATAGTTATGAAAAATTTACTCTAAACTTCGTTACATTACATTACATGATTATTGCTTTAGGTCCAGCGGACTCTTCAGAGCCAAATCAGGCCCAGTATAGCCGAATCATGGACCACAAAATCAAGAACACAACTTCGCCGAAAGAGGACTCGCCCCCGATCCGCATAAAAGATCTGCCGAAACAACCCTAGTGGTAACACTGAAGGCACTCCACCAGCCGGTCACTTTACAATAAAGACATCCCACGCAGGGGATGCTGAGGCTATACTCTAATTTATCGAACCCCTGTTTACAAAAACAAAATAGAATATAAACATCATTATAAAATATCAACAAAACACATACATACAAAATGCCTACGTTGCCAAATAATAATATCATAGGAAGCCCCAGTGACCACCTGGCAGAAAGCGTCCAATATTTCCAAGCTGATCCAAAAGACTTCACACACAAACGAGGAATTTTGTCCCGGAAGAGGTTTCAAGAAAAAAGGTAGGTGACTGGTCTAGCGAAAAAGAAGATAGTATAGTAGATTGATAGAACAGAGCAGGAATAAGAAAGAACAAAGGAGAAAGACAGCGACAGTGGGAATTTAAAGCACTAAATTTCCAGAAAGTGGGGATACTATTTATACTGAAACCCCCGGCACCCCCACAGAGTCCCACCGCCGTAGCTCAATTGGTAGAGCGTTCGCCTGGCACACCGATGACCCAGGTTCGAATCCCGTGGTGGGCGATATAAAATGTGGCCATTTTCTCTGTCCATTTTAACAGTATGATTGCTTTGGTGGTTCAGTGTTGATTCAGGTCCCTACCCCTCTTTCCCTGGGATGGTTATCCCCCTCTGCCATATCGCCAATGGTGGGGTGTAGACGTTAAACCTCAATGTTCATTCATTCACCCCCACAGAAGAACCTAAACTTCGTGTCCAACCATTCAAAAGGTCGTCTGCTATAGGCGTATTGATAGATTGATTGATTGTTGCTTTAGGTCCAGCGGACTCTTCCGAGCCAAATCAGGACCGGACAACCCCCGATCCGCATAAAAGATCTGCTGAAACAACCCCAGTGGGAAAACTGAATGCCCTCCCTGCACCGGCCAGTCACTTTACAATAAAGACATCCCACGCAGGGGACGGCTGAGGCTTTACCCCAACTACTCGAACCCCCGGTTACAAAAACAAAATAGAATACAAACATCATTATAAATTATCAACAAAACACATACATATAAAATGCCTATATTGCTAAATAATAACATCATAGTGACCACCCGGCAGAAAGCGTCCAATACTCCCAAGCTGATCCAACAGACCTCATACACAAACAAGGAGTCTTGTCCAGGAAGAGTTTTCAAGAAAAAAGGTAGGTCATTGATCTAGCGAAGAAGAAGATAGTATAGCAGAGTGATAGGACAGAGCAGGAATGGGAAAGAGCAAATGAGGAAGACAGCGACAGTGGGAATTTAAAGCACTATTTTTCCAGAAAGTGGGGATACTATTTATACTGAAATCCCCGGCACTCCAACGGGGGTACTGTTGCCGCAGTGAATCGGTCATGCCTATAAAGGAAAGACAGGTTTTCAACTGGGGCTTTCACTTTTCCCTTTATAGGTTAGAACAATCTACAGTGGCAAGATTGCTCATCACCCCAAGGGGTTCTGCTATAGGCGTATGTAAGTGTTAAAGAGAGTGGAGAGAGATAAGATAAGATAAGAATTTTATTTTGCAATGGTAAAAGAGTAAGCGCTGGATGCGCGTTTTAACATCTTGCCCTTGGGGCTTTAACAATACATGTAACTATTAAATACAACTCAAGGTTATAACATTCACACCATGAAACAATAAAAATTAAACAAAGTCATCATTATATTAGATAAAATCATTTTCAAACAATTGAAATCAAATTAATGTTGTTAATATCAATCAACAACATTAACAATTAATGTGTATTTAATATTTAATGTGTTTTAGAAGACGTGTGGAGATTTTAGTTGAAAGAGGTTCAGTGCCTTTAAATCTAGGCGCAATGTCAATAACAGTTAATGCATATTTGAACTTCTTTCTTCTTAGGGTATCATAGTAGCTCGAACCATATTTTAATTAGTTTTAAAATTTTTGTTCCTATTAAAAATGAATTACGACAAATTGCTTAACCAGGACGCTATTAATGTTAAGCAACGAGTGTTGACAGTTATACAGAGAAAAGAGAGAGGTTGATGAGTTTGGTTGCTTTAGAAAAATCAAGAAAATTATATTTAGTTGTTGACTTAACACCTGAACAAGCACTAAGATTAAATAAAACCTGAAGAAATCACTACTTTACATAACAGATACGAAAAAAATGCTCGGAGCTCAAATGGCTAAAAGCTTGGTGAAATCTATTATAAAGTTATTTTAAAAAAAAAACAACTGTATCAGCGTTCATTGTGTTAGATTCTGAAGAAGATTTATTTCATAATTTGAATCAGGATCCTGTTATTAATAATTGCCTTAGCGAGGTGACAAGAACCCTGTATTATAAGTTTGGAGGTTTGTTGTCACAGTTTTCAGCTGGGCTAGTTACTTTTCAACATGTAAATTTCTCTATCAATAAAAATGGACTATTCTAATCAGGAGATGAATCAGAACCCAAGGACACAGAAGACTATGCTACAGGAGATGAACCCAGTACAAAGAATGACCAATGGTAAAAGTCTTGGACGAATCGCGGCTGGAAAAAAACAGTAGCCAAATATAATAAATTACACATATGGAACAGGCATAAAAAGTGAATATATTAAACAAAGAACAGTCAAAAGGAGAATCAATTAAGCAACAACAATCATTAGCAATAAAACCTGTAGAATCAATAGACGCAAACCAACCTTTTTTAAGCAAACAAGTTTATTATTTTGTTGCTGCGGATGGTCTGGGGGCTTCTGGTTACCTGTAGTATTAATATTACAAAGGTAACAATCAAAAACAAAAGCCTCCGAAACACATACAGAAAAAGAAACCAACGAATTTCCTCCATTATCAAAAACAAAGCCATCATTGATGTATTTTCAATGCAGAAATTATTTTTTAAAATTATTTTTTAATATATAAAAATGAGCGTGACATATAAACAGACCATTGTGAATCTCGCCTACCGCAGTGGTATTCTCGTTGTACTGAATACATCATACGCAATCAGGGATGGATTTAACCGGAAATTACCGGTATTTTACCGGTTTGAGAATAAAAATACCGCTTGAAAAATCAGTAGCCGGTAGAGCCTACCGGTTTTTATTTTGTTTGAATGGTTTCAAAAATAAAGGAAAAGAGAAAGAAAAACAAGAGAAATGAAGAGAGAGAGAGAGAGAGAGAGAGAGAGAGAGAGAGAGAGAGAGAGCCAGCCAGCCAGCCAGCCATGCTGATTGTGTTTAGGGAGTGTAGATGAGAGGCCTGTGAATGCGTTCAGTAGCCTTGCCATATTCTTTGAGGTAATTAATACAGAATGATATAACATTGGCGGTGCAAGGCTATCGTGAATACGGATAAATTAAACTATCGCACTTTTCCATTTTTCCTTTTCTCGTGCTCGTCAGTATGTATTGCGACAGTGGCAGATAGGTTAGTAATAATGAAGAAGCAAAAATCTCTTTTTTTCACTTTTATTTTGGGCAAACATCGTTTCAGTTATAGTTAGTAGGCTTTATGGTGAGCAATAATTTAATCACTGCATTCGTCGGCAGATTTTCGATTGCAAAAATAGTCGCTTTGCTATGGGTCATACCGGTTTGCGTTCGAGTGAGTTTGTTTACTGCGACGTCGTACCGGTTTTGCAAATCCCTAGGACGATCACTGCGCAATGTAGGCCACTTTGACATGTAAAAAAAATTCAGATCATTTTGCCCCGTGCCCAGTTTTTGCAGCTTGACATAATACCCTGCGTTTTAGGGGGTGGAAAAAGGTGGGGGAGGTGAAGTGAAGGTTGTGGGTGGGTGTGTATGAAGGTGGTGTTGGGTGGGAGGATGACGGTGGGGAGGGAGGGGAGGTGGAGGTTAGGGGTAGCTTAACAATTGTAGATTATAGTCACACCACACTGGAGAATACTGGTCATATTATTCTGACACCACAGAACCAGTTGATGACAAGGGGAAAAATTTGGTCATTCCGGGATTCGTACCAGGAACCGTTACTAGTAAGTCGCTCTACCAACTGTGCTACCCGACCCCAGTAGCCCGATGTGTCTATTACAACTTCATGCATAAATAAGGGCTATCCAGTGTAACAATTTAAAAACTTGACCTCGAACTCACTTTAAGTGTTCAGCATTGACAACATTTCGTAAATTTTACAACGAACTCTATACATGCTGTAATATTAACAACTTACTATAATTTAATAATGTAAATTAAAAAAAAAAACTTATGAAGAAAGTTTCTCGACTTAACACCATTGTGCTTCACATTGCCATCATCTTGTAGGCATATAATCTGTAATTGAAGATCCTGAAAAGGACTGGATGATCACTGACATGGAAATAAAAGGAACGTACCGACATCATCCATAATGTCATATCCGGTGAAGGTGAACTCTCTCTTCTTCAACCCAATAATGGCCAGCATCTCTTCTTCCTCGTTCAGTTCGGTACCTTGCCTAGAGGTGAAAGTCGACACGGGAGGTAATCGTGACCCCTCTGAAGAGTTCATTCCCTTGACAACAAAAACACACAAAAAAGTTAGCTCATGTGATTTTAGTTTTATAATTGTATTGTTTATAATTCAATGAGTGAATGAATTAAGGAAGGAATAAGTCATTCAATCAAATCAGGTCTATCAGCAGGGGCGGATTATGCTCTTCATGAATAGGAGGGGGGGGGGGGAGGGGGTCCTGATTACATTTTGTGATATTATTAGATTAGTAATAATTATGTACCACTGCGTATTGCTACAGCCGATTTCTGTAGTTCACTAAACGGCAAAATAGGACAGCCGTGAGTCCCCCCCCCCCCTCTCTCTCTCTCTCTCTCTCTCTCTCTCTCTCTCTCAATTTATTTTTATTTTCAGTTTTAGTTATTTTTTAGCCGGAGTTTGAAGTCACAACCTATTTTATCAAAACTCCTTGAAAAGATTGTCCTGAAACAATTAAATGAACATCTTGTTTCCAGCTGCCTTCTCTGCCTATTTCAGTCTGCCTATGATTCTGATCATTCCACTGAAACTGCTCCTCGTCCACATTTTAAATGGCCTCTTGCTTGCCACGGACTCTGGGTCACTTTCCCTTCTTAATCCTCGATTTCCCTGCTGCCTTTGATGCCATCGATCAAACTATCCTCCTTCAAAGTCTTGAAAACCCTTTCGGGATTTCCCGCTCTTCACTCAACTGGTTCTCATCGCATCTTTCTGACAGGTTTCAGACAGTCTCCGCGAACAGTGCCAATTCTTCTCCAGTCTTAATTACCTGTGGTGTTCCTCCAGGCTCTGTCATTGGCCCAGTTTTTTCACTCTGTATACTTACCACTTTGATTGATTCCGGCAACTTGGTAATGGCAAAAGTAGTTTTTTTAAACGTGTGCTTTGTAGGGGTACGTTGGATCTCTTGGTACATGGTGACAAACACTCTCTGCACTGTTGTGATCCTCTCAATTCAATTTCCGACAAGTCAGACAGTTCTTGGCATCGGATGACTCCCTTGGAGGAATTCAACCGTCCGTGCACATAAATTTGTATGGGCCTATCGACAAAGACAGTCAAATTCTTCTTTAAAAGACAATCCGATGCCCTTCTGGTCGAGCACTCCACCAGATAGGCCCCAGATCGCAGTTTCTTTACATCCTTATAACCCACAGTCGAAATGGCCTGGAAGCCTTTGTGTATGGCAAACGGGGACAGCTTGCCCAGTGGCACAGCTGGATCTGCCTCCTCCACAACCAAGAAGCGGGGCCAGAGTCACAATGTCTTTAGTTTCAATATATCTGTCCGTGTCCGTGTCCATGTCCGTTCCGCCCTCGTGTAGTCGTTTTTGGGGGTGGATGCCCTGTTTTGAATTTTTTATTCGTCCACCCTGCTCTCCACCCACCACGGAACCCAACAAGAGGATGCGTTCAAGTGGTAAAAATCCAGCAAGGAAAGGAAACACACCCTGGTTACAGGAGGGATATACACTCAAACAAGTCCGCACTGCCACTACGATCTTGATCAGGTTTGACCCATGAGCCGCAGCCTTCTAGCAAAGCTAGGGCAATACACGACCAGCCGCTTGACTGACTTGGGCCACGCCAGCCTCCCGTGTAGAAGAAGTCTGGGCCGAAGAGGTGTGTTGGTTTGAAGGACGGCAGTCCTTTAGTTGCCTTAACCTCCAGAATCCCATTCTCCCCCGACAGGGGTCGCCCTGCACGGCAAACGCAAGGGGCCTAAAGAAAAAACCCACAGAAAACATTGGAAAGGGATTGATGCAAAAAATACAGATGAATGACATATTGACAGAGTGAATACTGTAGACAATCGAAAAGAAAATCGAAGGCAGAAATATAAAAGAGTGATATAAAAGAGGAAGATTAAAGCCCCAAACTTCTATATTGAAAGATCCTCTGATATCCCCACAGGCGAAAAATACTCTACAAAGTTAATCCTCTCGGCTTCACGTGCAACAACAGTACTGATCCTACCTACCTTTCAGACAGCATCCATATGTACACACCATCACGCAACCTCCGCCCAGCTTCTGATCCTCTGACTCTTCCAGTCCCTCGAGCCAAACTTGTTTCTTCCGGATCGCGCTCTTTCTCTGCCTTTGGACCGCCTGCTTGGAATCAGCTTCCACTTTCTCTCCGCAGCAAACCCTCCTATCCTATCCTATCCTGTCCCGTAACCCGGAGGTCGTAGGGGCACCACAGATGATCGCTTAACCAGCACACTCCATTCCTCTCTGTCCTCAGCAGCCCCAAATGGCTTCGCTCAGTGTCAAACCAGTCCATTCTCGAATGTTGTCCTCCCACCTCTTTTTCGGTCTCCCTCTTCTTCTACCTCCTTGATTGAGCAAACCCTCAATCTCCTCTTTCAAACAAAGCCTAAAAACTCAGCTCTTCTCGTCTTCCTTTCCTCATTGCTTCCACAACAATGATCTGTTCCGCATGCTATCTCTCTCTCTCTCTCTCTCTCTCTCTCTCTCTCTCTCTCTCTCTCTCTCTCTCTCTCTCTCTCTCTCTCTCTAGTATTTTTCTGTTTGATGTATTTTTTTTTTTCGTAATGGTTTTCTTTTTTGGTGTGTAAATGCGCGAGAATTGCGCTTTGGACCAATTTTTTTTAAAAAGGAAAAAGCACTTTATAAATTTTATTATTTATTATTACATCCTAGCCTGATCCTGCTTCTACAGGACTGCCAGAAGATCCTTATTTAAATAAATAAATAAATAAATAAAATACTTGTGGGCTTACAGAGGTATGCATTGTGAAATCAAAACAATTCCTCATTCTGCTTCTATTTGCTTTTAAAAACTTGACAAAAGATTACTAGGTCTACTTTTGCATTTTGCTAATTCAAGCCTTAATATTGTTGGTCATCCTGAATGTAAAGAGATATAATCTAATGCAATGGAATGGAAGCGAACATGAAGGCCAGAAGGGTGATATAAGATGACATCAGCAGAGAGTGTAAGACCTCACCTACATCACTGGTCAATTGGCTAACTGGATACCAAAACTACGCTAAGCTTTTCCAAATGAATACAGAATTAGACGTCATTGAACACATACAGCAAGGGCAGAACCCAGTTATCCTGAAGTTTTACCGCAATCTTGTTCAAAACATGAGGACTCCGGGCATTAAAACCATTAACTAAATGGGTCTATGCTATAATGTCATTGAAGGTTTGAGGAGGGTGGGGAGCGTGTGTGTGTGTGTGTGTGTGTGTGGGTGTGTGTGTGGGTGTGTGTGTGTGTGTGCCTTGTTGTCGTGTTTGTGTTTGTGCGTAGGTGTGAGTGTGTGTGGGTGAGTGTGTATGTGTGAGTGTGCTTATTTTATTTTTATTTTTTTCCAGAGCGGGGTGGGAAGAGGCGGTAGGGGGGAGGGGGGTTCCTAGGATCCCCCCACAATCCCCATAATCCGCCCCTGATCCGCTTCCTCGTTATATCTCCACTCCTACCCCACACCATATATATACCTTACTCGTCATCTTCTTGTTCCTCCAACCGACCATCACCACGTACAACATCAAGACCACCATCATCATCATATCCAACATTGGCACAACCATCAATACCACTGCCACCCCCTCCTACGACAACAACATCACCAGCAGCAGCAGCTCCAACAACCCCAAAACAAAACTACAGCAGACAACTAACCTTCATGCCAGTGTGAGTACGACTCAAGTACAACGTAGCTGTCCGTTTCCCCATTCCCGTGGAATGCACTTCCGTCTTCGTGTTTTCCCGCGTAGCCTTGCCCTTTTGACCTCCAAACGTGGCCTCGTTACCAGTCATGCTCATGTTTCTCTACGACAAACAGTGGAGTTACTTCTTTAATCAACAACAAACACAGGGGGGTTACTTCATTTGTCTACAACATACAGTGGAGTTACTTCATTTATCTACAATACACAGTGGACTTATTTTATTTGTCTACAACACACAGTGGACTTATTTTATTTGTCTACAACACACAGTGGACGTATTTTATTTATCTACAACACATAGTGGACTTATTACATCTATCTACAACACCCAGTGAACTTATTTCATTTACCTACAACACACACAGTGGACTAACTACACTTATATACAACATACAGTGGACGTATTTTATTTACCTACAACACATAGTGGACTTATTACATCTATCTACAACACCCAGTGAACTTATTTCATTTTTCTACAACAAACAGTTGATGTATTTTATTTATTTACAACACACACAGTGGACTAACTTCATTTATCTACAACGCACAATAGACTTTTCTTTGTTCTCCAACACGCTTTGGACTTATTTCATTTGTCTACAACACATACAGCGGACTTTTTCATTTATTTACAACACATAATGTGTTTATTTCATGTATCTACAACTCAAAGTGGGCTTTTTGATTTATCTACAACACACAGTGGACTTATTTTATAAACCTACAAGACATTTTGGACTTATTTCATTTATCTACAACACATGCACAGAGTAAACTTATTTTATTTATCTACAACACACAGTGGATTAATTGCATTTGTCTACAACACACACATTGGACATATTTCATTTATCTACAACACACAGTGGATGTATACTACTCAAAATAATACAAGGGCCACTTGGACATATAGGTCTCTCTTTAAATCAGAAATACGAATTCAATTTATTAGTTCATCATATTTTATTGCAATCATTTCTGCATCAATAACAAAAAAGATTTTAGACACCAGTCGCTTAAAATTCGAGTAAATTCAATTTAACTGGACATACCCCTCATTTACTAAATCAAAACTTTAGAAACCAAAAATCTATAGAGTCAGTATCGGGTGTAGCCACCGTTTGCATCAATGCAGTATTGGCATCGTTGTCTCATGGACCGTATCAGGTTATGGAGGATGTTTCCTGGGATGGCCAACCACTCTTGCTGGAGAACTTGGGCCAGAACTTCAAGGTTAGCTCCTGGAGGGAGTTTTGCCCGTGTCTGTCGACCCAAGACATCCCACAGATGTTCTATGGGGTTCAAATCGGGTGATCGAGCCGGCCAATCTATCCTAATGACGTGCTGTTGCTGCAGGAAGTCATTGACGATACGCGCTCGGTGGGGTCTGGCATTATCGTCCTGTAGTATGGCACCTTCCCCAATGGCCCGCAGAGCTGGGAGAACCCGAGGTTGTAGGACGTCATCCCTGTAGCCAATACCGTTTAAGTTGCCATGAATTTGGAGCAGGGGTGTTCTGAAGTTTAATGCGAAGCCATCCCACATCATGACAGATCCACCACCAAAGCGGTCATGCTCGCGCACCGTCGCATCAGCAAAACGCTCCCGTGGACGCCTCCAAACATTCACTCGACGGTCGTTGAAAGACAAGGAGAACCAAGACTCGTCTGTAAAGAGCACCCTTGACCAATGTTGCCTAGTCCACACCAAATGACGCCGAGCCCAGGCCAAACGCGCTGCACGGTGAGCTGGGGTGAGCAAAGGCCGTACTGCTAGTCGTCTTGATCGCAGGTTTGCCTCGTGTAGACGGTTGCGAATTGTCTGGTCGTTGGCGTTAACATTGCTGGCTGCGTGAAGCTGTCTTCTGATGGTGTTTGCTGTAGCGGACCTCATCCTCAGAACTGACAGGGTGATGAAATGGTCTTGTCTTGCAGTGGTAACGCGGGGTGTCCGGACCTTCTTGGTTCTTGGACGCTTCCAGCGTTGTTAAAGCGCTCCCGCAGCCTTTGGACAACGGAGTGGGACACTCCCAGCCGCCTGCCAACTTCTCTCACCCCCACCCCTTCCTGAAGCCATGCAATAGCTCTGCCTCTATCCACATCAGTCAATCGTCGCCTTGGGGGCATGGTTAGAAAAGCAGCAAAAGCGCTGCCATTTATACTACCCCCAAAAAAGCGCCGATTGTTGAACTGAACTCAGAAAATGCAAGCCTTTCGCATGCAAATCACTTTTTAATGTTGAAAATTTTGCTTTATTAGCAAGACAACAGTAAATTAGGGTCATTTGTTTTGTAAAAATTGGGTTTGTTTTTCAACTCAGTGCAGAAAGTTCAAAACTCACACATGTGATTACTTGTCAGAATAAGATTGTCTTTAATGTTACTGTACAGGATAAGTTTCGAAATAAGCAATATAAGCGATATTATTGATAGCAGCAAAAAATAATTAAACTAAATGAAATATGAGAGTGGCCCTTCAATTATTTTGAGTAGTATATTTCATTTGCCTACAATACACACAGTGAACTTATTTCATTTGTCTACAACACAGACAGTGGATTAACTTCATTTACTACAACACGCAGTAGACTAATTTCATTTATCTACAACAAATAGTGGACTTGTTTGATTTATCTACAAAAGATAGTGGTCTTATTTCATTTCACAGTGGACTAATTAAATTAATCTACACAACACACAGTGGACATATTTCATTTATCTACCACACATACTTGACTTATTACATTTATCTACAACACAGAGGACCTTTCATTTCTCTACAACACAAAGTGGACTTACTTCATATATCTGCAACACATAATGGGCTTATTTCATTTATTTACGACACACACAGTGGGTTTATTTCATTTATCTACAAGACACAAGGTGGACCTATTTCATTTATCTACAACACATAGTGGACGTACTTTATTTATCTACAACACACTGTGGACTAACTTCATTTGCCTACAACACACGAAGTGGACTTATTTCATTTGTCTACAACACACACAGTGGACTTATTTCATTTACCTACAACACACACAGTGAACTTATTTCATTTACCTACAACACACACAGTAAACTTATTTCATTTACCTACAACACACAGTGGAGTTATTTCATTTACCTACAACACACACAGTAAACTTATTTCATTTACCTACAACACACACAGTAAACTTATTTCATTTACCTACAACACACAGTGGAGTTATTTCATTTACCTACAACACACACAGTAAACTTATTTCATTTACCTACAACACACACAGTAAACTTATTTCATTTACCTACAACACACACAGTAAACTTATTTCATTTACCTACAACACACAGTGGAGTTACTTCATTTATCTACAACATACGGTGGAGTTACTTCATTTATCTACGACACACAGTGAACTTATTTAATTTATGTACAAACACAGGACTTATTTAATTTGTCTACAACACACACATTGGACTTATTTTATTTGTCTAAAATACACAGTGGACTAATTTCTTTTATCTACAACACACACAGTGGACTTATTTTATTTGTGTACAACACACAGTGGACATCTGGTTTTTGAAGAGGAAGAAGAAAAAGGTAGTTTTTCAAGTGTTTACTTGTTAACAGCAATTTTCCACTAGTAGTAAAGATTGGGGTGACCTGGTTGGGCGCAGGTGGTTAGTCGCTTGCTTTGCTATGTCCAACAACAACTGAACAACTGATCCAATGTCTGGTCCAATGTCGCGGGTTTTATTCCCTCTAAAAGCGAACTTATGTGACTTATGTATAAGACTATTCAGGTCACTAAAGAGTTTCTCCGGCTTCATCCCTTCTCCCTTCAATAATAGTACTTGTTACAGTCAAGTTACACTTTAAAAAATAACAATCCTAATTCCTTTCTGTCTTTTAACAGCGACTTGCCTTTACACCATGTGTTACACCATGAATGTGTGTTTGTTGTGTATGGGACTGACGGTGAAAAACATGTGAGATCATATATAGTTTTAAACTATAATCCTGTGCCTGTTGAAATTCCTTTTGAGGCAATAATTATATAGATGTGGTGTGTTGTATTGGATTGTACGTAAAACACAATTTTAAGAATAAAGAAAGGTGGGACTGCACATTTCAACATAAATGTACATTCCTACCAAAATCTAGAATAATAAGAATTCGTATTCGTATTCGTAATAATACCCAGTTAAGTCTGCCACTAGATTGTTACTCAGTAACTCATAAGTACCTCTGAGCTATAGTAGATCCTACTACTAAGCTATATAAAGACCCCAGAGCATGGCTCAATTTGAGGGGCCGGGTAGCTCAGTTGGTAAGAGCGTCTTGCTAGTAACCGAAAGGTCGCTGGTTCGAATCCCGGATTGGTCAACGTGTGATCATATTATTTTCCCCTTTACCAACAACTGGCCCGCTGGTGTCAGTATAAATCGGTCCAGTAGTCACCTATATGCGAAAGTGTCGTGTGACTATAATCTACATACAAACAAACACGGCTCAATTTGTAAGAGGGGCCGGGTAGCTCAGTTGGTAAGAGCGTCTTGCTAGTAACCGAAAGGTCGCTGGTTCGAATCCCGGATTGGTCAACGTGTGATCATATTATTTTCCCCTTTACCAACAACTGGCCCGCTGGTGTCAGTATAAATCGGTCCAGTAGTCACCTATATGCGAAAGTGTCGTGTGACTATAATCTACAAACAACAACAACAGCTCAATTTGTACGTTCCCTATATGCCTAGGTGTCCGGGGACTTTCGAATCCCGGATTGGCCAACTTGTGACCATATTATTTTCCCCTTACCATCAACTAGTTCGCTGGTGTCAGAATAATGTGACCAGTAGTCGCCTATACGCTTCGGTGTCGTGTGACTATAATCTACAGTTTTACTTTAATCTACTTAACAAACAAACAACAGCTCGATTTGTAGTGCACAGTGTTTCGACTAGTACCTTCAGTAACACGTCTAGCTGGGGAGCGCGCTATATAAAGACGATTGATTTATTTACATTCCAGAGGGTAAAGCAAAATATCAAAATATTGGGCAACACAAAACACCGATTTTCCCTGTTTTACCATTCATAGGCTATATATATTTATGCTAAAGAAATGTGGGCAGAAAATCTCAACTAACCTAATGACTATAGAGCGCATGTAAGAAAGTTTTAAAAGCTGATGGCTACTTTTTTTAGGGGGTGGGAGGAGGGGATGTTGGGTTTGAGTGTTACTTTCTTTAGCAAACCCAATATTAGACTTTCAAGTGCATATGAATGGATCCATCTTAAAGAATTTCATGTTGGCTTAGGTCGATAAGGGCAGGCCAATCAACAAAATTTGGTATTTCTTTGATGTAGTTAATAATACTAAAGAAATATGGAGTGAAATTTAGCAAACACGTTATCAGGCTATCTATTACATGTACATATAAAAGCTCCATCTTCGCGGCTGACGTGTTAGTTACTGTCGAGAAAGTTGGCCCTAAAAAATAGAAATTCTTTGGCATAGTTGATAATACTGAATAAATATGCTGAATTTCCTGAAAAATTCAGCAAACCCAATATTAGGCCTTCCAGTGCATGTACAAACAATGAATCCCACTTCGCGGCTTGCATGTTAGTTAAGGTCGAGAGGGGTAAGCCCATCAACAAAATTTGATATTTCTTTGATATGGTTGAGGATACTGAAAAAATATGGAGTGAAATTTAGCAAACCTAGTATGAAGCTATCGAGTTCATGTACAAATGGATTCGACTTCAAGGCTTGCATATTAGGGTCGGGAAGGGCAGGCTCTTCAACCAAATTCATATTTCTTTGAAATAATTGAGGATACTGAAAAAATAACGAATTAGTTTTCAGCAAGCTCAAAAATAGGTTATTGATTGTGTGGGAATAATGGATCCATCTTCAAATCCTATTGAGAATTGCATGAATCTGGCTCACTGTGTATGTAGATAGTACATTCACATAAAACACAATGTTTGATAATCAACAATTTTGTAAACATTAAGTTTGAGTGTGAGCTGGTCAAATTATTCCATTGTTAATGTTAAAATGTTTTTACCTTGTTTGTTGCTTTTGTTGTTCTAAGATTAGTATGGGTACAGACGGTAAATGAAACCTTCAAGGCTTGCATGTTAAGAGTTAGGGCCAAGAAGAGCGAAGGACTATGGGCAGAAATTGAGTAAGCCAATATTGGGGTATGGAGTGCACGTACACATGACGATCCGGAACCTTGAAGAATTGCATGTTAGTTAAGGTGGAGAGGGTCGGCTTTTGATGTGGCAGTAGCCCTTTCCCTGCCTCATAACCCGAGAACCAATGACACAGTGCAAAGTCATGGCTCCAGCGAGATAAACTACTAATTTATGAGGTCGACGCAGCGCGTCAATATCCTTATTCATAAACCAAGCAATGCCAGTAAAACAAATATGACACATTATTTAGGTGAGAAAAAAAAAAGAAGAATGAAAGAAAATGAGAGAGAGGGGGTGGGGAGGGAGGGAGGGAGAGAGATAGAAAAAAAAAGAGAGAGACCCAAACAAGCTAAACAGGAGGGACAGATAGGCGGACAGAGAATAAAACAGCACTTACACGGTTCAGCTTGAAGCTTCTGCAAACTGGAAATAAATAATAAAGTATCAATTTCCACACACGTCTTATATTTGAATTGGTCAAGTAAAACTAATATTGGGTGGTAATTGACCAATCACAAATGACGATGTTTTTAAAGGTAATTGTATCATTGTGTCACTCTGTCAAATGTCACCCTGCTATCCATTGAATCACCGTGTCACTCTGTCAAATGTCACATTGCTATCCATTGTATCACCGCGTCACTCTGTCAAATTTCACCCTGCTATCCATTGTATCACTGTGTCACTCTGTCAAATGTCACCTTGCTATCCATTGTATCACCGTGTCACTCTGTCAAATGTCACCCTGCTATCCATTGTATCACCGTGTCACTCTGTCAAATGTCACCTTGCTATCCATTATATCACCGTGTCACTCTGTCAAATGTCACCTTGCTATCCATTGTATCACCGTGTCACTCTGTCAAATGTCACCCTGCTATCCATTGTATCACCGTGTCACTCTGTCAAATGTCACCTTGCTATCCATTGTATCACCGTGTCACTCTGTCTAATGTCACCTTGCTATCCATTGTATCACCGTGTCACTCTGTCAAATGTCACCTTGCTATCCATTATATCACCGTGTCACTCTGTCAAATGTCACCTTGCTATCCATTGTATCACCGTGTCACTCTGTCAAATGTCACCCTGCTATCCATTGTATCACCGTGTCACTCTGTCAAATGTCACCTTGCTATCCATTATATCGCCGTGTCACTCTGTCAAATTCCACCTTGCTATCCATTGTATCACCGTGTCACTCTGTCAAATGTCACCTTGCTATCAATTGTAACACCGTGTCACTGTGTCAAATGTCACCTTGCTATCCATTGTTACACCGTGTCACTGTGTCAAATGTCACCTTGCTATCCATTGTAACACCGTGTCACTGTGTCAAATGCCACCTTGCTATCCATTGTATCACCGTGTCACTGTGTCAAATGTCACCTGCTATCCATTGTATCACCGTGTCTGTCAAATGTCACCTTGCTATCCATTGTAACACTGTGTCAAATGTCACCTTGCTATCAATTGTATCACCGTGTCACTGTGTCAAATGTCACCTTGCTATCCATTGTATCACCGTGTCACTGTGTCAAATGTCACCTTGCTATCCATTGTATCACCGTGTCAAATGTCACCTTGCTATCAATTGTATCACCGTGTCACTGTGTCAAATGTCACCTTGCTATCCATTGTATCACCGTGTCACTGTGTCAAATGTCACCTTGCTATCAATTGTATCACCGTGTCACTGTGTCAAATGTCACCTTGCTATCAATTGTATCACCGTGTCACTGTGTCAAATGTCACCCTGCTATCCATTGTATCACCGTGTCACTCTGTCAAATGTCACCTTGCTATCCATTGTATCATTGTGGTGGCCTAGGGGCTCAGTGGGTTAGTTGCCGGTTTTCTAGGCCCAAGGTCGCGGGTTCCATTCCCGCATTTCCGATACTTTCAGATCACCGACGGTTTATTATGGGCATTCCGCTTTCCTTCCTCCCTTCAATAGTAGTATATGATGCAATCTATCTTAAAATGTCAAAATGTCAAACCATCCATGTAGCCCACAAAACATAGAACCGGAAAGCAGTACACCGCCTATACATCCTATATTATACAGCTGCGGAACGTAACACAAGACACAAGTATTCCGTAGATGTTTACACGTCCACTAGTCATAGAGATGAAATCTTGTGTGATCTCTGAAAACAGCCGCTAGTGTATCACTAGTGCGACAACACTGAATGTAGTCAATGGGGATTTGTCGGGCACGGAGGGTGTGTTGGTTAAAAATCAGTCCCGCGGGGTATGTAACGCGCGGATTTTCCATGCTAATGGTGGTCGGACTGTATATTCTCTAGAACTGTATCGCGCGAGTTGAAAATCCGTTACCCGTTTGATAGGCAGTGGGACTTCGAATTTTATTTGTGTTATGGTGTGCTTCTACAGGTGCGGTTTGCTCCTGCTGCTGCTGTAAATAGAGACATCGTTTACATGAAATATGACAGAAATGAAACCAAAAAGTCACACTTTTACGATGGGGTTGAGAACATTCTCTCATTTTTTAAATTTAATAATAATACAAATTTTAGGGTAATCTAATTTTTCCTTATTTTCAGTTTTATTTAAACAAATCCTTCCAACATCGAGCCGCTCCCTGCCCTGGTAAGTGCGCCAGATAAGAGGAATTGTTTTCTGTACATTACATTGTTTACTTCATTTTTAAAAACATTTTATTATAAACATGACTAGGTACAATTAAATTACTATTACACTCCCTCTGATTATACGGGTGGCTTGTTGCTGCTTATAATGACCAAACCGTACGTAGTAGCATTTGAGCCAATCCCCCCCCCCTTATTTGTATTACCTTTTACACTATCTGTTGCATTTGCATTTACTTTTAATCTTAAACTCTACTCAGGTTATTGTAAAACTTCCAATGCTTTGAATATTTTGACTATCACACACCTGTTATTATAACTATTGCTTGTTTTTCTTGCCTCCTTTCTAAATATCGTTTATTTCTTTGTTGGAGTTCTGTTGGGAAATATTATTTTGCTGCCTCTTGTGTGTTATCCGCCTGATAAAGAGCTGAGCTAAAAAATGTGCATTGTGAGGTTTTGTCTTGTTTTTGTCAAAATGAGCATTCCTTGACTGTAATGTACACATTTGTCTCTCATTAATGTAACTTTTGAATGCTAGCAATCCTCTGTTGTTTGTTTCCATTTTCCATCAGCCAAAGAAGGCGCGGAAGAAAGTAAATTGGGCAGCGGTGTAATCTGGTCTGTGATAACCTTGGCGAGTTGGACTCATTATTGATGCGTAACCCCTTGGCACCCACCCCACACAACACGCTGAAAGATTAACGTTTAATGATTGCAGCAGAGGTGCAGTGGAACGCGGCGCAAGCATTATGTACCGTAGCTAGAAGCGTTTGGGAGAAGTGCGTTCGATCCTGTTTTAACAAGCACATACGTACATACGCACGCCCACTCACTCAATCACACACAGTATTCTCTCTCTCTCTCTCTCTCTCTCTCTCTCTCTCTCTGACATGGCGAATTAACATAACAAATAAAGAGTGCAAATGTTGTTTTCACTCAGACTTTGATGTCTATCAGGAAACGGCAAAGGTCTCTCTCGGTTGCCCAGTAGCGAGGTAAGTTATCGTGTGACCTTTCACAAGTCGTTCAACACGTGCACAAAACAAAGCCAAAGCTCCGATTTCAAAACAGTCTGGTAGTAAGTTCTTCTTATATTAACGATACTACTTTATTCATTTCAATGTGAGCAATTACAGTGGCAGAGCCAATACATTACAATCGCAGCCAACATATAAGTGCAATTAAAAACATGCAGTAGAATAATGTAAGCGGTAGGATATCCTATCAAATGCAATAACCTCAAAATATCACAGGCAACAAACTCACAGGCAACACACTTTAAACATCCAAATTTCTTAACCACCACCCCACCCCCATTGGGGTGCCGGGGGTTTCAGTATAAATAGTATCCCCACTTTCTGGAAATCTAGTGCTTTAAATTCCCACTGTCGCTGTCTTTCTCATTTTGCTCTTTCTCATTCCTGCTCTGTTCTATCACTCTGCTATACTATCTTCTTTTTCGCTAGACCAGTCATCTACCTTTTTTCTTGAAAACTCTTCCGGGACAAGACTCCTTGTTTGTTTATGAGGTCTGTTGGATCAGCTTGGGAATACTGGACGCTTTCTGCCAGGTGGTCACTAGGGCTTCCTATGATGTTATTATTAATTTTAGCAATGTAGGCATTTTATATGTATGTGTTTTGTTGATAATTTATAATGATGTTTGCATTCTATTTTGTTTTTGTAAACGGGGGTTCGATAAATTTGAGTACAGCCTCAGCGTCCCCTGCGTGGGATGTCTTTATTGTAAAGTGACTGGCTGGTGGAGAGCTTTCAGTTTTACCACTAGGGTTGTTTCAGCAGATCTTTTATGCGGATCAGGGGTTGTCCGGTCCTGATTTGGCTCGGAAGAGTCCGCTGGACCTAAAGCAATAATCATGTAATGTAATGTAATGTAATGTAATGTACCCCCCCCCCCCACACACACACACACACTCACATCCTGAAGAATAGTGCAAAAAGATGTTGAGCTGCCAAAGTCGCCCTCTTGCGTAAGCGCCTCCTTTGTGATTGTGTCTGTGTGTATGTGTGTGTGTTTGTGTGGCTAGGTAGAAACGCCTTGATTCTGACATACACTTGAACCTCTACGTACTTTCTTTTGACGTCAAAACAGTGTTCCGTTAGGGTTGGGGCTGTTATAGGCTTAGGGTTAGGTTAAGGGTTAGGTTAAGGGTTAGGTTAAGGGTTAGGTTAAGGGTTAGGTTAAGGGTTAGGGTTTGGGTTAGGGAAAGGGTTAGGGAAAGGGTTAGGGTTAGGATTAGGGTTAGGGACAGCTTCAAAAAATGGACAAATTTGTAAAAATGTCAAAGTAACGTATGTACGTAGAGTTTCATGAAAGTCATCACAACGGCGTTTCTACACGGTTGTGTGTGCGTGTGTGTGTTACAATGATATGCTTTGAATTATATAGCTAGGTTTCAGTTGATTTGCAGCGAAAGAATACACAACATGCATTGAAACCCAGGGGTGGATTATAGGGGGTTTCCCAGTTGCACGGAACACTGCCCCCCCCCCCCCCCCCTCGCCTGTAAAAAAAACCAACTTTATCTCTCTCTAAACCTGGAACAAGAATGTGCCAGTGGTAAAACGAGCCATGCAAAATCTCTCAAAATTTGTCCTGGATGAAGAAAATCGCAGCAACTTCAACGCCCTCATCCGCTTTCGCATCGAATCTGGTGACACAGTTCTTCAGCAACATTTAGAATCCTCTCAATCTAGCACAGGTCATACATTACATTACATGGTTATTGCTTTAGGTCCAGCGGACTCTTCCGAGCCAAATCAAGACCAGAAGGCACAGGTTATGCTACATACATCAGCCAGACCACTCAAAACAACATCATAGAGTTGATTGGTGACTACACCAGGGACAAGTTGCTGGCAGAAGTCAAAAATGCAAAACGTTTCTCTCTCCTTGCTGATGAAGTATGTGACACAGCCAACTGGGAGCAGCTTGCGATTGTCTTGCGCTTTGTGGACTCGTCCCACGTCATACGGGAAGAGTTTCTAGATTTTGTTCCAAGTGAACAAATCACAGGTGAAGCACTCACATAAATTATCCTTGGTTGCCTTGAAGAATGGGGTCTGCACGTTGAAGACATCGGGGGGCAGGGGTATGATGGTGGCTCAAACATAGCTGCCAAATTCAAAGGGGTACAGGCTAGGATCACTCAGCTGAATAAAAAGGCTATTTACTTTCATTGTGCCGCACATTGCCTCAATTTGTGCATCGTAAAAGCATGTGGTGTGCAGAGCATCCACAACATGTTCGGGGCAATAAAGGAACTCTCACTCTTCTTTTCATTGTCTCCCAAAAGGCAGCGCTACTTGGAGCAAATCTTAGAAGCTTGTGACATCACCAACAACCGAAAACTTGTAGACTTACGTCGGACCCGATGGATTGAAACACACAATGCGTTTGAAACCCTGACTAACCTGTTCACATACGTGTACCGTTGCTTGGGTGACATGGAGAACAAAAGCGAGGACTGGGACAGTGACACTCTGACTAAGTGCCGAGGACTAAGAGCAGCAACCACAAGCAGTGCTTTCATGGTGTCTTTTGTGGTCACAAGAAACTGTCTCAGATACCTTAAACCTCTCTCAGTGAACCTGCAGAAGAAAACACGGGACATCGTCGAAGCATATGCTGCTATTGAAGGGACAGCCAGTGCTCTTGCTGATCTTCGAGGCAACCTGAATGACGTCTTTACAACTTGGTTCACTCAGGCAGTGAAGTTTGCATTAAGTGTCTATGTGATAATGCCGAGGACAGCATGTGGACAGACACTCAGACAAAATCAGCCAGCAGACACACCAGATCAGTACTTCAGACGCAGCATAGCAGCGCCTTTCTTGGACAACCTACTGTCCGAATTCAGCAGTCGTTTAAACAATACTGAGTTAGTCCAAGATGGACTACTGCTCGTCGCAGACCAAGCTGCTGGTGATGAGAATGCATGCAAGGTTCCTGAGGGCATTACATGTCTGGCAGAAATGTGGGCATCTGACCTGCCAGATCCTCTAGAAGTTCCAGCAGAGTTCCACCGCTGGTGGGTCAAGTGGAAAGGACAGACATCACAACCACGCCCTTCAACAGTTGCTGCCTCTACTGCACTGCAACATAAACTTCTTCCCTAAACTCCACGTCATACTTCGACTGCTTGCAACGCTTCCCGTCACCACTGCTGAGTGTGAGAGGTTGATCAGTGAGCTCAAACTCCTAAAAACCAGCCTGAGCCATGACAAAAGAGCGCTTGAATGGTCTGGCACTGATGAGACTCCACAGGAAATTTGAAGTGGACGCAATGGCCATAGTAGACGCATTTGCAATGAAATTCAAGACCCGATTGGCGACAGATATACCTCGTCACCTCTTGCAGCTTGACTGCTGATTAACTGGAAAACGGTAGGATAATCATTTTCATGTACTCACTAGTCAACGGGTCAACAGTTTTTCTTTGACTCCTGTCAATACGGTGCAGTACTAATCTCCTTTAGTTATTTAGAGTGACCTGTAAACCCCCCTTATCAACACCATAATCCGCTCCTGAAACCTCTTGCACAACGGTTACTAAAGAAGAGACTGAAAACAATATTAATAATAATGAATCACGTTAAATATAATGTATAATTTTGAAATTGTCAGAATGTTGAAAAGGCGAGCGCATTTCTCATGAATTACTTACGCACGTCCTCGGCTATTTTTTTCCATTAAAACCAGAAGAAAGTTGTGTTTTCACTTTTCTTTTACTTTTTCCCCGAGCCAGTTTTATGAAGGTAGTTGACAATCTCGTTTCGTTACCCGTTTTACCTTTAATAAAGCCAGTCTACTTCGCAGCGACAAAACAAGTACCGCGACGATATATTGTGAGAGAATCGATATTGTTCTTTTTTGTCTGTGATTCCACGACTTTCTTGTCTGAATCTCGCAATGGAACGGCAGCGCACTATCAAAACTCACACTGAGGATACGTCTTATCGCGTTTCCTATGGCTTTGGTAATGTTAACTTAAATAAATAACGACTTTCGAGTTACGGGATAGAATGGGATATGTATAGGATGTGACACCAAGGAGTGATTCAAACAGCGGCTGAAGACTCACCTCACCTGTTTGAATCACCCCTTTGTGTCACATCCAATACATATCCTATTCTATCCAGTAACTCGAAAGTCGTTGAGAAACCACAGATGATCGTTTAACCAGCGTACTCCATCTTTCTCTGTCCTCAGCAACCCTCATGGCTTCAGTGTCAAGCCAGTCCATTCTCGAACGTTGTCCTCCCACCTCTTTTTCTGTCTCCCTCTTCTTCTGCCCCCTTGCACCGTGCCTTGCAGGATGGTCTTTGCAAGGCCTGATGCTCTGGTGACGTGGCCATACAATCGGCGTTTCCGTTTCTTCACCACTGTGAGCATGTTATCGTGTTGTCCAATGGCTTGTGTGATGGTTTGTCGGACCTCGTCGTTGGTGATGTGCTGGATTTAGGAAATGCCCAGAAGTCTTCTGTAGCACCTCATCTCCATGCTTTGTATTCTTCGTTGTAGGTCTGCTGTCCGTGTCCTTGATCCGCATGCGTGTAAGAAGATGGAGATGACAAGCGCAGCAGTCTTACCTTGGAATGTAGACTGTTGGTCCTGTCTTTCCACATGGGCTTCAACCTTGTCAGGGCAGCAGTTGCTTGTGTGAACCTGGAGAGGACTTCCTATCGGGACCCACTGTCTGATACAATGTGTGACGGTGGGTCTATTGGTGCTGGGCTTTGCACAATGGAATGCTATTACCGACTCGTCTGTCGTCTGCGGAGATCGGCTAGTTTAATCACCCTATGCCTAATCTTAATACATTTATATGTTTAGCCCGGTCTGTGTGCGGATAGGGTTATAGAGATAGGGAGAAAATGGTAAAAGATTCACTGACACACTAGCTCTCGCACAGCTGTGAAACACAGGTAGTCCATCCACTTGTTAACAGTAAATATCCCACATTTATTTCCTCTACTCTATACACAATTCTCTAAACACTATCCCAACTTAAATGTCCAAATTGACTTCGAGTAGTTTGCTCCTTGATGGGTCTATGCTGCTACTGTTCTTGATATTTGCTACTGTCTCATCATCGGGCTAGTTGTTCTGGTGGCCTAATGTTCGTTTTCAGGAGAGTGGACTACCGAACAGTCCTTCTAGATCAGTGCGTGTGCACGGTTTCGGTGTCACTTAGCTGAATCGTTGAGGTGTGGTGATGGTGTCTCCTCCTTGTTTGTTGACTCTTGGGCTATCGGAGCTCATACTGCAACAGCATTTGAAGTTGTTTTTTTTAAAAATTCAAGTAGGAACGCAACTTTCCAAGCACACAATTGGAAGAAACAAGACCTCACACAACAGAACTCACATGATGAACCATTGTCAAGCCACTGTCAACGATAAGTCCTAGGTCCCTCACTTTTGGCAGACAGTGGAATCTCTGACGAACCGACTCTGACAGATTCAAGTGTCATTTTTCGACGAATAGCATCAGAACCACATACTATTGCCTGTGTTTTTTCTTAATTTACTTTGAGACGATTGGATACTATCCATATCTTGATCTCAATACAACACTGTTCAACAACCTGCACTGCGGCTGTTGCAGATTTTTCATTTGGGTGGAAACTCTTATAAAGTTCCGAGTCATTCAGCAAACAGCTTCCGATCAACATCATAGCTTTTAATTATACCTCCCAGCTGGGATGTTTATACTGAGAAGAGCAGGGGACCTAAGACAGAACCTTACATGGTCATCATGGGGTGCTGCTTGTACAACAATAACAGCTGGCTTCGATCTGTGAGGTTGGTGCAAAACCACTGATGAACACTCCCACAGATGCCTGTCTCTTTCAGAAGACGTGAAAGGAGTTATTTAGTTAGTTATTCATTGCTTTCAGGGTCCAGCGGACTGCAAAGAGCCGAATCAGGACCACAAAATCAAGACCACAACTTGGCTGAAAGAGGACTCACCTCTGATCCGCATAAAAGATCTGGTGAAACAACCCTAGAGGCAAAACTGAAGACACTCCACCAGCCGATCATTGTACAATAAAAGCATCCCCAAGGGACGCTGAGGCAATACTCTAATTTATCCAATCCCCGTTTACAAAAACAAAATAGAATATAAATATCACTAAAAAATATCAACAAAACACATACATATAAAATGCCTACATTGTAAATAATAATATCATAGAAAGCCCTAGTGACCATTTGGCAGAAAGCGTCCAATATTCCCAAGCTGATACAACAGACCTCACACACAAATAAAGAGTTTTGTTCCCGAAGAGTTTTCAAGAAAAATGGTAGGTGACTGGTCTAGCGAAAAAGAAGATAGTATAGCAGATTAATAGGACAGAGTAGGAATGAGAAAAAAACAAAGAAAAAAAGACAGCGACAGTGGGAATTTAAATTTCCAGAAAGTGGAGATACTATTTATACAGAAACCTCCGGCACCTCCATGGGGGGGGGGGGGGGGGGGGGGGGGGGGGGGGGACGTGAAAGAAGAAGCTCGTGATCAACATCATCAAATGCCGTACTGAGGTCTAATAAGACAAGAAGAACAAGGTCTCCACTGTCGGCACTGCACACAACATCATTCAATAATCTGAGAAGAGCGGTTTCACAGGTCTGTGTGCTGAGTGATATAGGCCCAACAGATCATGACTGTTCAATTGTTGTACCAGCTGTTTTGTGACCACCCTTTTCACCAACTTTGACACGTATGGTACTAGGTTTGACGCCGGATGAAAATTCTTGCTCTGATTAGGGTCTAGACCCTTCTTCTTTAGTAGAGGCTTGATAACTGCTTTTTTTTAAATGCTTAGAGACCACAGCCGACTGAAGACTACAATTCAGTGGAGAAGAATATCTAGGCACGCCAGCCTAATCTTGGTTGGATCTGGATCCACATCAGACGATGTTGGTTTAGAGGCAGCAATAGCTTTAGTTGGTCTTCACTGACTGGTATGAAGCCTGACAGGTGACTACCAGCAAAGGGTTTCTCAACAACAGGTTGCTTATTCTTGTCAGCAAATCCCTTCCGTATGGTTTCAAATTTTCCAACAAAGAATGCATTAACTGAATACGCTGCTTATTGATCACTTATCTTATCCTATCCTGTGCCGTAACTCGAAGGTCGTTGGGCACCACAGATGATCGTTTAACCAGCCTACCCCATCTTTCTCTGTAATCAGCAACCCTCATGGCTTCGCTCAGTGTCAAGCCAGTCCATTCTCGAATGTGGTGACATCCAAAAAGATGTGCGCACAGCAAAGGACAAATCGATAGAAGACCAATGTCAGGAAATAGAGAACAGTCTGATCAAGAATAACAGCAAGAAGGCCTACCAGACTTGAGGAAGCAGTTGACAAGTGTTAAGCAGCCCAAGGTCTCCACGATCCAAAGCAAGTCTGGCATATGCCTTACAGAAGAACAAGAAGTCTTGGATAGATGGACAGAGTACTGCCCTGGCCTTTACAACCACACACCAAACGGAGACCCATCAGTTTTAGCACGTCTTCAAAACAGAGAAGAAGAGGAAATCCTCCCACTTCTCCGAGAAGAAGTTGAGTCAGCAGTGCAATCGCTGAAGAAGGGGAAGTCAGCGGAAGTGGACAACATACCCGCAGAATTTCTTCAAGCAGGAGGTCGAGGAGAAGCGATGATTGCCGCCCTCACCATTATCTGTAGCAAGATCTGGCAGAGTGGAGAGTGGCCCACGCCATGGACCCAGTCGCTGGTCATCACTCTTACCAAAAAGGGTAACCTCCAGGAGTGTGAAAATTACCGCACTATCAGCCTCAACAGCCATCCCAGCAAGGTCCTCCTGAAAATAATACTCAACAGGTTGAAACCCCAAGATGAACAAATCATAGCTGAAGAACAAGCAGGACTCAGGGCAGGGCGAAGTACCACTGAACAGATTTTCAGCCTCAGAATAATCTGCGAGAAATACCTACAGCACCAACAACATCTTTATCATGTGTTTGTAGACTACAATAAAGCGTTTGACCGAGTCTGGCATGCAGCTCTATGGGCGACAATGAAAGGGTACACCGTCAGCCCTAAAATTATGGAAATCATCAAAAGCCTGATTTGACAAGGCTACCAGTGCAGTCCTTCACAACAGCGCCATCTGGAACTGGTTCAGAACAACAATCGGCATGCGTCAAGAATGCCTACTCTCTCCAACACTCTTCAACATCTTCCTGGAGCGCATCATGTCAAATGCCCTTGCAGATCACGAAGGCACAGTTAGCATATGGGGTAGAGCAATCTCCAACCTTCGTTTTGCGGATGACATTGATGGATTGGCTGGAAAGGAACACGAACAGCTAGAAAACATGCTTGACACCAACTCTAGGGCATTTCTAATGGAAATAAGTGTAGAGATGCCCAAAATGATGACCAACAACACCAATGGCATCAATACGGACATCACAGCCCAAGGCCAATCCCTCAACATAGTGCATATCTTCAAATATTTAGGAGCCATTGTATCAGACAATGGGTCCCGACAGGAAGTCCTATCCAGGATCGCACAAACAACTGCTGCCCTGACAAGGTTGAAGCCCATTTGGAAAGGCAGGACCATCAGTCTACGTTCCAAGATTCCAAGTCTACGTTGGTCACTTAGCTTCCGCAAAACACCAGTTTTGGAGGTTTTCCTCAGCAGTTTGTCAACTACGAGAACATTTTTCTAGTGTCAGAGCCAGCCCTTTTCAGTTCAGACTGAATATGCGCTGACTTTGCACTCCTAATCACTTGGGTCAGCGGTTTCTTGCAAGCTGGTATATTTGCCTGTTAACCACCAAGCCAGTCTCTCTCCAACGCTTCTGAGTCTGCCGCCTCGCGATATTCGCATTGCGAACAGCAGAACAATGCCAAGAGGTATCAGCCCCTCCACTCCCCATGCCATTCCCACCCCCAGTTGAATAGTCCCATCCAAAATTGTAAACTATCTATATCCAAGTAGTGGATGGGTGTTGCTTTGCTTGTCCATCAAAATTGTGTACATTAATCACTACACTGTGCAGCACCATCAATGGCGACGAGCGTGTGGGAAGGAGGGCGAAGCGAGGGAGGTGTGTTGGTGTGTTGTGGCTGGAGAGGGGGGAAGAGGGGGCGCGGGGTCCTTGATTGATTTGACACTGGGCATTTGAGGTGCGGGCAGTCTGAGATTTGCTTTCAACAAAGCCAGCTAACTCGACCCTTCCGCTCTCTGACCCCCCTAATCTACCCTCGGGTCTCTTGACACACTAGCAGTCGTTGTAGCGGTTTGCAGTTTGATGGGTCTGTGGACATCGGTACAAGCTCCTTCTGTGAAGGCTTGTCTGCACAGTGCCTCAATTGGTCGAAAACTACTTGAATACCTGATACAAAATACAACAAGAGCAGGACAATGAATGGAGAGTATAAATCAAGGTCAAGTCTGTAAACGCAGGCATTCCATCGCACGGACTTTAACAATCCTGAGTCCTGACGCTCATGTCCTAGATGGGAGAGGAGGCTACATAAAATGCAGCCAGCAACCACTAGGTCTGATTCTTTCTCCCCTCCTTGAGGCTGGTTGGCGTGCGTTACTCCAAATTCCCCAAAAGTTACTTTATTACATTCCAACAAAGCCTTTGTTTGAAACAGTTTTCTTCCTTACCTAAGTTTTGTAACTTTATAAATCATCCCAATGGGACGGGCCATTTATTTGATAACGTTTTATAACGCAAATAAACGACAGTGATGTGCAATGCATAGTTTATGGCGATGCTATTTTTAGCCACATATTGCAAGCTATTATTCGACACATGCCCACCGCCGTAGCTCAAGTGGTAGAGCGTTCGCCTGGCACACCGATGACCCAGGTTCGAATCCCGTGGTGGGCGATATAAAATGTGGCCATTTTCACTGTCCATTTTAGCAGTGTGATTGCTCTGGTGGTTCAGTGTTGAGTCTGATTCATGTGCCAACCCCTTGTTCCCTGGCATGGTTAAAAAGAAAGAAAGAGATTACTCTTATATAGCGCACTTATAAGCTCAGAGAGCTTCTCAAAGCGCTGGCCACTACTATCCAGCAATCACAAAATAGTTTGCTGAAGTCAGGATTCGAACCCACGTCGCCCGAGACGCGCGTACACAAGTCGAGCGCTCTGACGACTGAGCTATCCCTGCTATCCCCGTCTGCCATATCGCCAATGGTGGGTGTAGACGTTAAACCTCATTGTTCGTTCGTTCGTGCGACACATGAACAAACGAATTTATTGAAGATTTGTTGATTTGTTGAAGATTTTTTTTGGGAGTGTGGGGGGTGGTAAGGGTATTGTTTTCAGTGGTGCAACACTCATTGTGAACGTGTTGGTGGTACTGAGGCCCTATAAGGGCAACACATTTTGTATTAAGGCCTTCGGTGTATTCACGCCAAAAGAAAGCAAAAACTTTAAATTATAAGTGGCCAAGCGATCTCACTTCCTGCAAAGAACGAAAGATTTATTTCATACTCAGTTGATCCAGAATTGTGCCACTGGGGTTTTATTTTCAGTTCACGAGACTTCTTAGCGAACGCTCAATTCCAGCCCATGATTATTTGGAAGTGCTTAGCTTAAGTAATCCAGAATTGGGACACCGATTTTTTTCACACCCGCACTAATTATTTAATTAAACGAAATAAGCGGAAAGAAGTAGACCATTTTCAAACCGCGTTGGGTGTTAATTACTTTTTGGAGGGGGGATTAACATGATTATTAGCAGGATTTAGGCTACCGCAGTCATCAATAGGTTCGCTAATTGTACGCGTCAGCTAAGCATGTGTTAGAAGAAACCATAGAAGAGCGAGAGAGGGTGAGAGAGAGAGAGAGAGAGAGAGAGAGAGAGAGAGAGAGAGAGAGAGAGAGAGAGAGAGCGTGTGTGTGTGTGCGTAAGCGGAGGCGCGCATGTTTGAGTGTGCCGTTTGGTTTAAATTCTTTTTATATGTCCCCTATACGCTTACGAGGGGTGGCCTCGTGGCGCAGTGGATAAGTCGCCGGTTTCCTATGCCGAAGGTCGCGGGTTCGATTCCCGCAAGGGGCGAACGTATGTGACTTAGGTATGAGACTATTGAGGTCACCGAGGGTTTTCTCCGGGCACTCCGGTTTCCTCCATCCCTTCAATAATGGTACAGGACGCAGTCAATATAAAAATTTCAAAAATAAAAATTCGATTTTCTTTCCGTCTTCTAATAGCGATCTCCCTGCCTTTACACCACCTGTTTGAGTGATGGATGTGTGTTTGGTATGTGTGAGGGTAGATGAGACAGGTGAGCGTGTATGTTGGTATAGGTCGCCGCGCTTTGAGCCTGAATGATTTGGGGTAAGGCGCGTATAGCATCCTGTATTATTATTATTATTATTATTATTATTATTATTATTAATGTGTCAGGGGACGTAAATTTAACTCAAAAAAAAAAATAAAAAAAAATTAGCAGAAGACGAAGCATTGGTATTTTTATTGTTTGTATTAATTTCTGTGTGTATAATGGTGTGTGTGTGTGTGTGTGTGTGTGTGTGTGTGTGTGTGTGTGTGTGAGTGAGTTTGTGATTGTGCTGTTGTTTCTTAAGTGTTAGGGCTTAGCCCCTTCTTACCTCACCCAGAACATTCAATTCTATAAGCCTTCTAGAAATCTTCGTTCTTCCTCTGACACCCTCATGCTTCACATACCCCGCTACAAACTCTCCTCTGCTGGCCGTCGATCTTTCTCAGTACTTTTGCCCTTTAATTTGGAACTCTCTTCCCATCTCTCTTCGCAGCTCTCCAAACATAGCTACTTTTAAATCCAACTTGAAAACTCATCTCTTCCCTAAATGTTTCTGATCTTGCCTCCCATCATCATCGTCGTCATTCGTCCATTTGTTTTTTTTTTGTTTTTGTTTTTTTGTTTTGATTCAGACCACCGCCACCACCCACCCCATCACCCATCCTTAGTTCTCCCCTCCTCCCTCCCTCCCTCGTCTCTTATTCGTTAGCAAGTGTCTGATTTTATTTTGTATGAAGCCGGATGTTTAGAATGAATGCGTGAGTACTGCGCTTTGAACTGATATTGTTCATTGGGAAAAAGCGCTATATAAATATCCTTATTATTTTATTATTATTAATCCGGTCCTTGTGAATTAGGGTTGCTTTGGTAGAAACAAACGTGTTGTACAGTACTGGTAGTATGGACTTTAAATACGATATGGCAGAAGAGTATCACTCGCGACTGTCCCTTCGTACCACAAGCATGTGAATGTGTGTGTCTTCGCGCATGTGGCGAGTGTGTTTGCAGGGGCAGTCACAGTCAGTCAGTATATACTAAAGGGGCAAAACTCTCCCGTCGCTAAATTATTTGAAGGATATCAGTCTTTGTCTCCCCTGCTTTCTAGTTCTTTCTCGCACATGGCCCGCGTTATTTTTTATTTTTTATTTTATTTACCTTATTGTCCCTTTTTCCATTGGAAAATTCTGGGCCGCCTCCCCTGGGGAAGCGTAGTCGCAGCCTGTGGCGCGCCCAAACCCAACCTACCTAATTTTAGTTGTGATTTTGAAATTTTGCTGGGGGAGCAAACCGGAGTACCCGGAGAAAACCCCCGAGACGTTGCCCGAGTCGAAAGTAAATAATATTCGGAGAAACATAACGCCCAGATGCTGGATTGAACCCACACCTGTCAGGCGCCATTGGTTTCTGGCCTGTGGACAAGGCAAGTTAGTCCCGCCTTAGCCCACTTGGCCACAACGCTCGTTGCAGGTGTGAAGGAATGTTTTGGCTTTCAGTTAAAACCACGGCTGACAAATCAATGAGGGAGAAGATATATGTATACACATAAACGCGCGCGCACGCTTACACACACACACACACCCGCACGCACACACACACACAGGCGCGCATACACACACGAACGCTCACAAGTCGATCTTTGACCCACACCCGTAACAGTTCAGGAATCGTGATAGCAATGCCATGCGCTTTTCTTTTTAAAGTTGTGCAAAATTCGGCAGTGCTTGTCAAAGCCCCAATCATGAATCTTGTGCAGCCAGACCATCCTTATACAGTGGCCCATGATCACACATACACCCAGGAGTCCATGAAAGCAACACTTTTGAAGGTCTCTGGACTGACCTTTGCCACTGCAGATGAATACAGCACTCAGTAGAAAGGTGTGGATAGAGAAAGGGCAAATTGGCTGTGCTCTTCTACTTTCGGAACAATATGCAAATTGACTGAAAGGACTGATTTTGGAAAGTTGTGTGCACGGCTAATCAATGCGCGTGACATCAGAACACCGGCTATCATGCAAGGCAGAAAATATGAATGTGCAGCAGTGAGAGAGTAGGAAGAGGTGATGGGGTGGAAGACAACAACATGTGGGATGTATGTTGCACAGTCCCATCCTTTCCTGGCATCAACTCCTCAGCAATATATGTGCGTATTACCCCACAGCATTCTATGTCCCTTACCTGACCATCCAAAAGGTCAAGCTGCACCTGAAAGAGAATCATAACTACTATTTTCAGGTACAGGGTCAAATGTTCTTTGTGGGAGAACACATTCGTCAAGTTGATTTTGTGGTGTATACAATAAAAGACATACAAGTGATCAGCATCAACCGTGATAATGTTTTCATAGAAAAAATGGTGAAACCCTGGAATCTTTCCATGACAACTACCACAGAGAGGCCGTGTTAGAGAAGTTTTTTTCCCATGACCACAGCCAGCATTTTTAATTTGCGACGTTTATTTGTACTAGCCACACAATATTTTTTCTCATGGCAAGAAAAAAATCAAATTAATAGGGTGGGTAGGTAATTTTGCGTGTGTGTCTTGAGACCCAGAACGCATGTCATATATATGCCCCCTAGATCTCGAAGAAGAGTTTGATTCTGTAACAGATCTGCCCAGAATTAGGATTTTCAGATTAAATACACGTTTTAGGGTCTTGTATATAATTAATGTATGACTTAAGTGGCAAAAATTCACTTTTCAGTTTATAAAAATTTAACTTAGTTGTGTAATTAGTCAGGGTGTGATTTATAAGTGCCAATGTTAATCGGCATAGCTTTGCATTTTTTCTGTACCAGCATTATTGCGTGTTTACCCAAAATCTGTTTCCATTGTTTGCACCTTGAATAAGTGACAGATGTGTGCACCATAAATTTATAAATAGCTCTTGTTACTACAAGTAATAGCTAAAAAAATCTATTACTATGTAAGTTAAGACACAATGCCTGCTTCATGATCATAATATGTGCGTGTCTATTACTATGCTTCAAAAATGCGAGCATGGCGACAAGATTCAACTAAGGCATTCATGCCTTTTCATGTTATGTTCTTAGTCGAAATTGCAGGTTTTGTTTGTCCATTTACTAGATTTAGTGGTGCATGTTGTAATTTTAATTAAATACTGTTCTTTGAAATAAAACTTAATGTAAAATAACAGTATTTTGTTCAGTGCTTGTAACTTATGCTTGTATTTTGTATTGGCGTGAAAGAGCAAAATAATTCATTCACACTGTTGCACATTATAACTTACATCCTGGTAAAATCAAGAATGGACAAATTCATAAGAGCAATATCAAAGGATGGTGTATTCTTATCAGATGTACAAAAGCAAATGTTATTATTATCTGACTCATGTGCACAGCAATGCACCCAACCCCGTCTCCCCTCCTTCCCACAAAACAAATTCCCAGATGGGACGTACTACGGTTGCCCTTTGGCATTGTCAACAGTGGTGCTACCCTGAACAGAGGAATGAGGAAGATGCTTAAAGGGGTGGACTACGTTGTGTGTTACTGGGACGACCTGCTATTCCACATCCAAACATGGAAGGAGCATCTGAAGACCTTGAGGGAGCTGTTTCACTGCCTAACAGAAGCTAACCTGACCGTGAGACTCAGCAAGTGCACTCTGGGAACTGACACCATCGACGTCATCGGATATTCGATGGAAGAAGGAAGCAATAGAGGGTGATCTGCGGCCAGGAAAGTCACGTGATCACTGTCTTTGATCCTGGGCCGATGACAACCGTAAGGGCGTCGGTTCCTTGCGGATGAAAGAACATTGACAGTATCCAGACAGACTGAAATAAGTTTCTGGACTTTGTTTGTGCATTGCATCTCAATGTTGTTGACAGAAATTAAGTAAATTTCTTCTTGTCAGGGTTGCTGAGGACAGAGAAAGATGGAGTACGCTGGTTAAACTATCCTCTGTGGTGCCCTAACGACCTCAGAGTTACGGGATAGGATAGGATTCTTCTTGTGTAAGGGGTAATGTTACGATTGAGACACACGATAGATCCGATCATTTTGTTTTGCGAAGCATGCAATAACAAAGTGTATTTACCTTTGATTTGATTTTGCATTGTTGCTAGAAGAAGCTTTATATAATGTTGATAATTTCGTCGGTCGATACTGTTGAGCATTTTTTGGAATTACTTGTTTATTATCGACCGAAGCTCCCAGAAAGATCTAGTAATAGCTAAGCGATTCTCCTAACCTAATGACGTAAGACATTGCATAGTTCCGGTGACGAGCTTTGTTTTGATTGAGTGTTATTGCATCATGCTGGAATGTTCGAATTTTTTCTCCATTGCAGAAAGGTATTATATGTAATGCACTGTCTGCTTGTGGGGGTGATTTATGAAGATTTTTGATGATGATCTTTGAAGTGATTTTAGGAAAGCGATCTTGTATGCAGTTGTTGATGTTTGCTGAATAAAGTTGGAAAACTTCATACGACGACTCCTGCCTTGCTGCTGAGTGAACAAGCTGCGTGGATAAACGAATTCGAGTTACACTAATCCAGATTCAAGCATCAGGCTTAATCGATCATTCAGAAAAAAACGTGTAACAATGATTTAGGTGCTGTAAGTATTTTTCGCAGATTATTCTGAGATTGAAAATCTGTTCAGTGGTACTTCGCCCAGCACTGAATCGTGCTTGTTCAGCTTGGGGTTTTAACCTGTGGATTATTATTTTCAGGAGGACCTTGCTGGGATTGCTGATGAAGCTGATGATGCCACTCCTGAAGGTTACCCTTTTTGGGAAGAGTTATGACAAGGACTGGGCCCATAGTGTAGGCCACTCCCCACTCTGCCAGATCCTGTTACAGATAATAATGAGGGCGTCAATCATCGCTTCTCCTCCTGCTTGAAGCAATGCAGCGGGTATGTTGTCCACTCCCGCTGACCTTTTCTTCTTCAGCGATTACACTGCTGCTTCAACTTCTTCTCGGAGAATTGGGAGGATTTCTTCATCTTATCTGTTCTCGGGACATGCTAGAACTGATGGGTCTCCGTTTGGTGTGTGGTTGTAAACGTCAGAACAGTACTCTGTCCATCTATTCAAAACTTCTTATTCTTCTGTAAGGTATATGCCAGACTTGCTTTGAATCGTGTGGATCTTGGGCTGTTTAACACCTGTCAGCCACTTCACAGTCTGCTAGGCCTTCTTGCTCTTGTTCTCGTTCAGACTGTTCTCTATTTTCTGGCATTGATCTTCTATCCAGTTCTACTTTGCTGTGCGCACGCCCTTTCGGATGTCATTGTTGATTTTTTGGTAGGCATCAGCTGCCTGTGAGTCGTTCGTTTTCTTTTTCATCTCTCTTCGTTTATCACACAGGTCCAAAAGTTCAGGTGTGATCAACGGTTTCTTCTTTGGTTGGTGCTTGCCAAGGATCTCTGTGGCGACATCTGTCACAGCTGAGTTGAATGTGGTGGTCATGGTGTCATCTACTTCACCAGCTCTCAAAATGAGCAGTGGTGCAAATTTCCCTCCAATTCACAACTTTCCGGCACCTCTCATAAAAACTCGTGGGTATCGCCATTATAAATTAAAACGAGGTTATATGAAACCAAGTTCCGGTTTGGCTTGTTTTGCTTTTATCAAAGCTTGATGCGTGACTTTTAAATATGGCAAATTGCCGAAAACGACGATTGTTAGAGCCAGAAAACGAGTGGGATAAGTATAAAAACGGTGGAGGAAGTACATGCTCAGTGAAAGAATGCAAAAAAACAATCGTAGAGGCCTGTATTTGTGGCGACTTCGGAGGTGCGTCGATCATCGACTGAAAGTGAAACAGGACCTGAAAACTCTTGTAGTTTTCCATAGCTTCGCCGTCGCAACCTTCACAAAACACGAAGTAACTGACTATGTTAGGCTAGCGTTGTGGCCAAGTGGGCTAAGGCGGGACTAACTTGCCTTGTCCACAAGCCAGAAACCAATGGCGCCTGACAGGTGTGGGTTCGAGCCAGCATCTGGGCGTTATGTTTTTCCGAATATTTTTCAAAAATTCACAAATAGTGTTAGGTAGGTAGGGTTTAGGCGCGCCACTGGCGATAGAAAGGGATAATAAACTGCAGCAAAAAAAATAAAAATATGTGAGGGTACGATACAGGTGGCCAGTGACACATGTTATTATTCTTGAATATTTGGAAATAACTCACTAAAACACGCGGAGAACAAAAACCGGAAGTATTTTTCATAGAGGGGATTCCCGTTGGTGCATAGGATAGCAGAAAAGTGTGAATTGTGGCTTAAAATATTTCTGCCACCCCTGGGTCTTGCAGGTTTGTCCAGGTCGAACTTCAGTCTGGTGCACTTTGCTGTGCATACTATTTTTAAGTGGAGCCGGAATGACATCATCGCGAGGTCGTGGTCACTTCCTATGTCTGCTCCTGGAAAAGTGCGTGTCCTGCCAATGTTGATGCTTGATCTGAAGCGTGTCTTGACCATAATGTAGTCGATCTGGTGGTGATGCTCCCCCGTTCATTCACCTTATCTCTGTGTTCCAGCAACTGCGCAAAGCTTCTGGTATTCGTTCAAATGCTAATTACCCAACCGTCTACCCCCCCCCTCTCTTTCTCTCTACACACACCCACACCCATCAAGATTTACTCTTCTCCTTCTCTCTCCGTCTCTCTTTGTGTCTGCCAATCTCTCTATCATCATCTCATCCATCCATCAAGATAATAACACCCTTTCCCGTTTCTACTACTACTACTACTACTACTACTACTACTACTACTACTACTACTACTACTACTACTACTACTACTACTACTACTACTACTACTGAGCTAACTACTACTACTATTACTACTACTACCATCTATTTACATCGTTCTTATTGAATTAATTCCAGGAGCCACAGTCACTCACCAGAAATACTCACATCCCACTCCATCCTCTACCCCCCTCCCCACCAGCTACCATCTCTGCCTCCCCTCCCATCCCCCAAATGCACACTTCTCACACTTAAATTGAAAGAAAGCATCCGTCCTTCCCAGCGTGCGAGAAACGTTCAAAATGGAAATATCAGCCCTCCCCACTCCCTTTCTCCCACAACAAATATACAGAAGAAGAACAACGAGAAAACAAAGCTGTATCATCCAAAACATGCAAATCTTTACTTAACAACAAAAGGTTTAACATTTTTAACATGCAAACCTGGCACAGGAGAAAGAAAAAATATTTTTTAAAACCCGACTACTTATATAGACGTTTAAAATACACGCGCGTGCGCACACCTGCAAAGGTACACCCCTCCAAACACCCCTCCCCTCTTTGTAATTAAGAGTACATATACACGCATCCACAACTAGCACTCTTTCTCTCCTTCTCTCTTTCTCCATAGAAAGGTAACACACACACACACACATACACCCACACACAGACACCCACACACACGGGTTGCAAATGCAGATTTTAGACACGTCGATTGAAACATGGAGCAGGCATCTTAAAATATTTTGAGAGTAGCCTACTTCCACACTACAGTAGAATCATATAACAGATTTACCCTACATTCAAGTTCGCCATGGGTAAACTTCAATAGTTAAAAACTTGGATTTTTTTTTTTTTTTTTTTGAGAGAGAGAGAGAGAGAGAGAGAGAGAGACTTCGAGATTGCTTTCATGAAATAATTTGCACTGAACTCGATTTGGATTGTGCTTTTTCAAAATGAGAGCATTCACAGACTACATGTTCTACAAAATATTTGAACACAGATTATAACTGAGCAGACAAGATTATAACTAAACAACTGTGCAGAAAAGATTATAACTGAGCAGAAAAGATTATAACTGAACAGAAAAGATTATAACTGATCAGAAAATATTATAACTGAGCAGAAAAAGATTATAACTGAACAGAAAAGATTATAACTGAACAACTGTGCAGAAAAGATTATAACTGGTCAGAAAATATTAAAAATGAGCAGAAAAGATTATAACTGAGCAGAATGGATTACAACTGCAACCGGCCAGAAAAGATTATAACTGCAACCGAACATTACATTACATTACATGGTTATTACTTTAGGTCCAGCGGACTCTTCCGAGCCAAATCAGGACAAGGGAAGTGAAAGAGGACTCACCCCTGAAAAGATTATAACTGCAATTAAGCAGAAAAGGTTATAACTGCAGCTGAGCAGCAAAGATTATAACCGAGCAGCAGAAAAGATTATAACTGCAATTAAGCAGAAAAGGTTATAACTGCAGCTGAGCAGCAAAGATTATAACCGAGCAGCAGAAAATATTATAACTGGGCACAAAAGATTATAACTGCAATTGAGTAGAAAGAATTATAATTGCAACTGAGCAGACAAGATTATAACTCAGTAGCAGTCAAGATTATAACTGAACAGCAGACATTATAACTTAGTAGCAGACAACATTATAACTGAGTAGCAGACAACGTTATAACTGAACAGCAGACAATATTATAACTGAACAGCAGACAACATTATAACTGAGTAGCAGACAACATTATAACTGAACAGCAGACAAGATTATAACTGAACAGCAGACAACATTATAACTGAGTAGCAGACAACATTATAACTGAACAGCAGGCAATATAACTGAACAGCAGACAACATTATAACTAAGCAGCAGACAAGATTATAACTGAACAGCAGACAAGATTATAACTGAACAGCAGACAAGATTATAACTGAGTAGCAGACAAGATTATAACTGAACAGCAGACAACATTATAACTGAGTAGCAGACAAGATTATAACTGAACAGCAGACAAGATTATAACTGAGTAGCAGACAAGATTATAACTGAACAGCAGACAAGATTATAACTGAACAGCAGACAACATTATAACTGAGTAGCAGACAACATTATAACTGAACAGCAGACAACATTATAACTGAACAGCAGACAACATTATAACTGAGTAGCAGACAACATTATAACTGAACAGCAGTCAATATAACTGAACAGCAGACAACATTATAACTAAGCAGCAGACAAGATTATAACTGAACAGCAGACAAGATTATAACTGAACAGCAGACAAGATTATAACTGAGCAGCAGACAAGATTATAACTGAACAGCAGACAAGATTATAACTGAGCAGCAGACAAGATTATAACTGAACAGCAGACAAGATTATAACTGAGCAGCAGACAAGATTATAACTGAACAGCAGACAAGATTATAACTGAGCAGCAGACAAGATTATAACTGAGCAGCAGACAAGATTATAACTGAGCAGCAGACAAGATTAAAACTGAGCAGCAGACAAGATTATAACTGAGCAGCAGACAAGATTATAACTGAACAGCAGACAAGATTATAACTGAGCAGCAGACAAGATTATAACTGAGCAGCAGACAAGATTATAACTGAGCAGCAGAAAAGGCACTCTCAATGCACTGGCTGCTCAAATGGCTCAAAACGGGGAAGAGTGGGGAAGGGAGGGAGGGTCTAGGGGAAAACAAACAAACAAAAACAACAACAAAAAATCGAAGATTCAGGAACCTGCGAGACAAGCCAACAGCAGGTATTTGGACTTTGACGTTTTAAGAGCGATGTGAGCGCGCAAAGGCCACTGCACAGCAGTGTACACCACAACACAACGGAGATAGCACGTGCAGCAGAGAGCAGCTCGATCGCTCTGTGTGTTTTTCTCTCTCTCCCCCTGCCAGTTGCATTCTACCTTCTGTTGCGCTCGTCTGTGTATGTGTGTGTGTGTCACGAGCCCAGATTTCTGTCCTTTCTGTAATTCTTTGTGGTTTTAACAGACAAGAAGGTAAGAAAAGAACTTGGTAACAGAAGAAGAAACAAGAAATAAGAGAGAATCTTTTTTAATGCATTTCTTCTGGATTCATTTTAACATTTTCCAGTGCCCGTGTGTGTAATTGTGTATGAAACAATTATTGTTATTCTGAGATTCTTGTGATTTTATAAGGGAAGAAAGTACGAACAAAAAAAGGAAAGAAGAAGAACAAGAACAAGAACAAGAGAGGTTAGCAGTTCTCCGTATTTATTCTAGGTCCGGATTCTTTCTATTCTTTCTGTGTTCGTGTGTGTTTAACGAACAAAAATGTATTTGCTCTCCGCGATTGTTAGTGATTTAATTACGAAGATAAACGATAAGAAAAGAAAAGAAGACGGTAAAACAATATATTTTCGTTTTCTTCATTTCTACGGTTTTTTTTTTTTGTTTTGTTTTTTTTAACAACGTTTGCTTTTCCTTGTGACCGTGTGTTGTGTTTTTTCTGCTTCTCGTGACGTGATTTTAGAAGAAAGGAACAAGGAAGAGGAGAAAGAGAGAGAGAGAAAAAAAGAAAGAAAAAAAGGAGAGAGAGAGCGAGAGAAAAAGAGAGAGGGAGAAAGAAGAAAGAAAGAGAGAGAGAGAGAGAGAGAGAGAGAGAGAGAGAGAGAGAGAGAGAGAGAGAGAGAGAGAGAGAGAGAGAGAGACTATCTTTGTGTTTATGGGTGCGACACAGATTTGAGATGAAAAGACAAGGAGTGAAGGAAAGAAATTAATAAAGAAGGAGATGAACAAGAAAATAGAGTGAGATGTCCAAGACATTCTACTACTACTACTACTACTACTACTACTACTACTACTACTACTACTACTACTACTACTACTACTACTATTATTATTATTATTATTATTATTATTATTGTTATAGCTACTACAACTAATACAAGGTGCTATTATACGTGCTTTTTCGTCAGTTGAACTATTATAGAAGTCGGAAAATACATAATTTTTTATTCGAGAGATTTAGACTGGTGAAGAAACGGAAACTCCATTGGTATGGCCACGTCACCAGAGCATCAGGCTTTGCAAAGACCATTAAGCATTCGTATGGCCACATTGCCAGAGCATCAGGTCTTGCAAAAACCATTCTGCAAGGCACGGTGAAAGGAGGCAGAAGAAGAGGGAGACAGAAAAAGAGATACAAATACCATTCGGCAAGGCACGGTGCAAGGAGGCAGAAGAATGAGACAGAAAAAGAGATGGGAGGACAACATTTGAGAATGGACTGGCTTGACACTGAGCGAAGTCATGAGGGTTGCCGAGGACAGAGACAGATGGAGTACGCTGGTTAAACGATCATTTGTGTTGCCATAACGACTTTCCAGTTACGGATTTGGATAGGATAGGAGTCCCATACCATTATTGAAGACAGAGAGGAAACCGGAGTAACCGGAGAAAACCTAAAACGCCTCGTACGTGAGTCACATAAGTTCGAACTCTGAGGAGCTCGAACCCGCAACCTTTAGGAAAAACCAGCGCCCTACCAACCACGCCATCAGGCATCCCATAATCTCAGATTACTTGCTTTCAACCGTTCGCTGATTGTTGTTTTTAAAGAAGAAAAGAGATTAGAAAACGAAAGTGAACGGACATAAAAATACACATAAATATATAAAGAGCAAGGCTTTAAAGTGTAATGCTCTTGGAAGCTCTGTCTTCTCAAATCGTCAAGTGTTAGTGTGTGACATAAATGGAGATTGTTTCTGTTTTACTGGCTTTGAGAATAGAAGAAGAAGAAGAAGAAGGAAGAAGGAGGCGACAGGAGACAGGCACAGCAAAGGGGCATCACACAACACAATGTTCAGTAATTCCCTTTCTTCAAAAGTCGATGAATATAAATAAGCTGTAGTCTTTTAGAGGTACACCCTTATAAGCATAATTATGAATAAAGTCAATAAGCCTCGTGTGCTTCATAACACAGTGTTGTTTTGTCAGTTTTCCTTCGTTCTGACTGGCAGGCGGTGGAAAAGACTGTAAAATACAGTTGCTTCTTTGTGTATGCAAGTGTATAGTAATAATAATAATAATAATAATAATAATAATAATAATAATAATAATAATAATAATAATAATAATAATAATAATAATATATGTAATAGTAGTTATAGTAGTAGTAACAGTAGCAACAGTAGTAGTAGTTATAGTAGTAGTAGCAACAGCAGCAGCAGCAGTAGTAGTAGTAGCAGTAACCTGGACATAGTTGAAGAAGTTCTTTGACAGTGAATTTACGTTAAAACAGAGCAAACAGACTATATTGACGTAGTTTCAAAATAACTATCTGGAAGTAATTTTCGTTTAAAAGAGGAAGATGTTGACACTGGAAGTCTAGACAGGCAATATTGTTATAACAAGGAGCTCATAAGCTATAACTGTAAGTAGTTGGGTTGTAAGTCCTAGCGAAGTGTTTTAGTAAAATACAGGTTTAGAGAATCAGTATCGCCTGCAACCTTATAACTGTTCAGTTTGAAAGTATTGTGAGCAGCTCTTCAGCTGGACAAGCGCTACATAAGAACTATAAAATAGAAATTGTAATAATTATTTTATTGGGAGGTGTCATGCGGCCCCACCTTACGTGGACTTTATAAATGGATTTGTTTACATTACATTACATAATTGTTGTTTTAGGTCCAGCGGACTCTTTCGAGCCAAATCAGGACCGGACAACCCCCAATCCGCATAAAAGATCTGCTGAAACAACCCTAGTGGGAAAACTGAATGCCCTCCACCAGCCAGTCACTTTAGAATAAAGACATCCCACGCAGGGGACGGCTGAGGCTTCACCCCAACTTATCGAACCCCCGTTTACAAAAACAAAATAGGATGCAAACATCATTATAAATTATCAACAAAACACATACATATAAAATGCCTACATTGCTAAATAATAACATCATAGGAAGCCCTAGTGAACACCTGGCAGAAAGCGTCCAATATTCCCAAGCTGATCCAACAGACCTCATACACAAACAAGGAGTCTTGTCCCGGAAGAGTTTTCAAGAAAAAAGGTAGGAGACTGGTCTAGCGAAGAAGACGATAGTATAGCAGATTAATAGAACAGAGCAGGAATGGGAAAGAGCAAATGAGAAAGACAGCGACAGTGGGAATTTAAAGCACTAAATTTCCAGAAAGTGGGGATACTATTTATACTGAAACTCCCGGCACCCCAACGGGGGTAATGGATTTGTTTACCCTACTACAAAGGGCATTCACAAGTAAACACTAGCATGCAGTAAACATAGGAGAAAGTCATTTGAAATTATTTCAACTATAATTCATGTTGGTGTGTGTGTATGTGGGTGTGTTTGTTGTGTTCCTCTGTGTCGTTTTGGTATTCCAAAATGTTCTGATGGTTGCTATCGCATTGTCTGAACCACATAATGTGCTTCTTTTCTATGTACGGATATAGCAATTAAGTATTTGATACGTGTATGTGTGCGTGTGTGTGTTTGTGTGCGTGTGTGTATGTGTACGTTTGTGTGCGTGTGTAGGTGTGTCTCTAGCTTGTCCAGAGAACAGAGAAGAAGAAGAAATGCTCCCAATTCTCAGAGGAGAAGTTGAGGCATCAGTGCAATCGCTGAAGAAGGGGAAGTCAGCGGGAGTGGACAACATACCCGCGGAACTGCTACAAGCAGGAGGAGAAGCGATGATTGATGCTTTCACCATTATCTGTAACAAGATCTGGCAGAGTGGGGAGTGGCCTATACCATGGACCAAGTCGCTTGTCATCACTCTTCCCAAAAAAGGTAACCTTCAGGAATGTGAAAATTACCGCACCATCAGCCTCATCAGCCATCCCAGCAAGGTCCTCCTGAAAATAATACTCAACAGTTTGAAACCCCAAGCTGAACAAATCATAGCTGAAGAGCAAGCAGGATTCAGGGCAGGGCAAAGTATCACTGAACAGATTTTGAACCTCAGAATAATCTGCGAGAAATACCTACAACACCAACAACATCTATATCATATGTGTTCGTAGACTTCAAAAAGGCGTTTGACCGAGTCTGGCATGCAGCTCTGTGGGCAACCATCAGCCCTAAAATTATTGACGTCATCAAAAGCCTGTATGACAAGGCTACCAGTGCAGTCCTCCACAACAGCGCCATCGGAAACTGGTTCAGAACAACAATCGGTGTGCGTCAGGAATGCCTACTCTCTCCAACACTCTTCAACATCTCCCTAGAGCGCATCATGTCAGATGCCCTTGCAGACTACGAAGGCACAGTCAGCATAGGGGGAAGAGCAATCTCCAACCTCCGTTTTGCGGATGACATTGATGGATTGGCTGGAGAGGAACAAGAACTTGAACAGCTGGTACAGAGGCTTGACACCACCTCCAGAGCCTATGGAATAGAAATAAGTGCAGAGAAGACCTAAATGATGACCAACAACACCAATGGCATCAACACGGACATCAAAGTCCAAGGCCAATCCCTCAACACGGTGCATAGCTTCAAATATTTAGGAGCCATTGTATCAGACAATGGGTCCCGACAGGAAGTCCTCTCCAGGATCGCACAAACAACTGCTGCCCTGGCGAGGTTGAAGCCAATTTGGAAAGACAGGACTATCAGTCTACATTCCAAGGTAAGGCTGCTGCGCTCCCTTGTCATCTCCATCTTCCTATATGCTTGCGAAACATGGACCCTCACAGCAGATCTCCAACGAAGAATACAAAGCATGGAGATGAGGTGCTACAGAAGACCTCTGGGCAATTCCTATACCCAGCACATCACCTACGACGAAGTCCGACAGACCATCACACAAGCCATTGGACAACACGATAACCTGCTCACAGTGGTAAAAAAAACGTAAACTCCGATGGTATGGCCACGTCACTAGATCATCAGGTCTTGCAAAGATCTTCCTGCAAGGCACAGTGCAAGGAGGTAGAAGAAGAGATAGACCGAAAAAGAGGTGGGAGGACAACATTCGAAAATGGACTGGTTTGACACTGAGCGAAACAATCAGGGTTGCTGAGGACAGGGAAAGATGGAGTACGCTGGTTAAACGATCAGCTGTGGTGCCCCTACGACCTCCGAGTTATGGGATAGGATAGGATAGTAGGTGTGTGCGTGTGTGTGTGTTTCCATGCGTGTGTGTGTTTCCATGCGTGTGTGTGTTTCCATGTGTGTGTGTTTCCATGCGTATGTGATTATGTGTGTGTGTGTTATCCACATACAATAACTTTAGCGTACATAACCTTTTCACATTGATGTAAGCCTCAAGGCTGTTTTTCACGTTTATTCTTTTATGTAAAGTGTGTGCGAGTGTAAATTGTTTGTCTTTTCAAAGCAATCATACTCACGGGAACAGAAGTTTAAACTTTGGAATAGTTGATAAAGAATGATTTTTGTCCTTGCCATGCTTCATACTGTCACTGAGGTCCCTCAGCGATTATCTCCCTTTTGAACTTGAAGGCTGCAGAAAAACAGCCACCCACCCCATGGCCCCATTTACTCCACCCCACAAACCCACCTTCCCTTACCTCGTACTCATCCCCCCCACCCCTCCCACCCTGCAAACCTCTCACGTTTCCTAGTTTTAAACTCTGTTGGTTTTCGATAAATTCATAACAAGCTTCCACAGTCTATATATTTTCCTTTACTTTTAAATTTTATTTTAGTTCTTTTCATGATCTGCTTCAGATTAAATAGTTTTAGAGCAAAGTGCTGTTAGTGTTGATCTCCAATAGGTTTATCATTACCCTTATCCCTCCCCCTTTCTCTCTTCATCCCTCCCCCCAACCTTCTATTTATCTATGTATCTATCTATGTCTCTCTCTCTCTCTCTCTCTCTCTCTCTCTCTCTCTCTCTCTCTCTCTCTCTCTCTCTCTCTCTCTCTCTCTCTCTCTCTCTCTCTCTTCCTTTTTGTTTACTTTCTCAATTTAGTTGAAATCTTCGTTTAGTCTATTTTGTTATTTTGTCTTGTTTTAATTGTAAGGAAAATAATTTTGCACCTAATGATCGGAGGACCAAGTACGAAAAATTCCTTTATAAAAAATTATCTACAATTCTTTTACATTCTAATGATTCTTCTCCCTTTCTGGCTATTTGATTTCCTCTGAAAATAGAAACATTCCGTATTCCTTGCAATATAGTTAAAAACAGCATATCTCGATTTTGCCTGATAAAAATAAAGATGCCGAGATTCTTCCATAAAAAACGACATAATTCCGCACATCTCGAGGTCTTTCACAAAAGGTAAATCATTCGATTTTCCAAAAATGGGTGAAATTTGAAGTTGTAAGATAAACTTCAATCTCCATTATTTCTCCCAGCTAAACAACTCTTTACATTTTGTGTTCGAATTAACCGAGACCTGTCACTAGCATTTCTCCAAATACAACACGTTTGAAACTTGCTAGACTCACTCCATTTTCCGTTATTAACAATAATTGTAAATCTGGCACCATAAATTCCCGAGAGGGAGGGGAGTGGGGGAATTGTGTGTCAAAATGTATAAAAGCTACCCACTTTAAGAAAAATGTAATTCTCTTCTCATTTGCAGTATAAATTTGAAAGTACTTCCAGTTATTTAAATAAAAGTGGCCCAGTTTGAAGGATTTCGTTCGACAGACCCTTTTAACATTCCTCTTTCGAAAGTAAAGTTTAAAAAAACAAACGTTCACTTGTTTGCGTTGCTTTTAATAGCAACAAGGTTGATTGTAAAAGCAGCAACTCAGCGAAAGTGTGTTTTGTATTCACAGTTGTTTGTTTACAAAACAAGCAAGAGACACATAATGTCCAAACGTAAGGGTCCGTTTGACCAATGTTTTTCATTATGTCACCTTTTAATGTCACAACAGTGACATTTCTCTTGTAACCACACAGTCTAGTCACCAAATTTAATCGAACATCCTTGATACCTAAGATCCTTGATACCTAGGTCCAATGACTCATCCAATTTTTTCATAACGTAGGAAATTTGAAACTTGTTTAAAAATACTTCATTCTAAATCTTGTCAGTATTAATCCGTCTATGTCTGTCGAGTTCTGTAACAAACAATTATATTAAATAAATCCACCGATTTTCTCAAAATAGTGCGAAAAATAATATTACGGAAATTATTTTCCATGATATATTTATTGCAAAATAAATTTGCGCATCTCCAGTTTCTCCTCTGGTTTATTTAATATAATTGTTTGTTACAGAACTCTACAGAGATAGACGGATTAATACAGACAAGATGCAGAACTCCTCTCTCTCAAACACACACACACACACACACACACACACACACACACACACACACACACACACACACACACACACACACAAACACAGACAGACACATGGGCGCGTTACACACAAAGACCTACGCACGCGCGATTTTCTATCGTTATATTTTCAAAACATTCCCCCCTTATCCCTTCCCCCCAAATGTGGATCTTGACCCTTCGTCCCACCGCCGTAGCTTAGTGGTAAAGCGTTCGGCTGGCACAGCGATGACCCAGGTTCGAATCCCGTGTTGGGCAAGGTAAAGGTGGCCAAGTTTATATCTTACATCTGTCCGTGTAAGCAGTATCATTGCTCGGCGTGGTGGTTCAGTGCTGATTTCGGTCCCTACCCTCTTCCGTGGATTATCCCTGTCTGCCATATCGCCAATGGTGGGTGCAGACGAGTTCATTCGTTCGTAATTTGATATTCTGCAACTGAACATAGAGTGTGAAGTTATTGGCATTAAATTATTGGCAATGTTAAAACACGCTGCCGGAAGATAGCAGAAATAAGACCTAAACGGGATAGGCTTGAGCCAAAGAAAACAAAACTATTCATTTACTTCAAGGTCGTAAATACGTCAAACGGCCACGAAACGTGTAGGAGGAAGTTGGTTATTGGAGTTCTAGCTTTCAACGCTACAGGTTTTGGGGGAGAGGGAGAAAGAGTCTTCTATAGAGGACATGAGCATCAGGATCTTTAAAGTCCGTGTGTACATATACTAGACCTCTCGGTTTATACTCTCATGCGAAGGAGTATATGACCTGACAAGTCATATCTAAGTTAGTATTTCACTCCCCACCCACACCAACACACCCCAAACCCAACTTTCCCTGCGGTAATCGAACCCACGTCCGTTTGTAGGCACTTGTAACTTCGGCATTGGAGACCAGCGTGTTACCTCCTACGCTGACAGGCCTCCTAAACGATGGAGAAGCGAGTGTTAGTGTTATTGTTTGTTAAGGAAGGAGAGAGGGCTCGCTGGCTGAGCGCTAGCTGAGATCAACCTGTTGCTCTGCCCGGTAAGAAAACTCGTTGTGGCGGCTAGCGTCGGAGACCGCTTGTTGTCGTCGCCGTTGGTGTCGTGGCTCGCTAGCGGCCATCGCATTATATTGCCATAGTCTGTCGTCGTCGTTGTTGCGTCCAGCGCGTGTATCGCATTCACTAGCAGTATTTACGTCGCTGCTGTTGTTATTGATGATACCATTGGCGCGTGCGTAGATGATGAAAGAAGTTCCAACCAGTTGCAGTTTTAGTATTGATCGCGTTGTTTGGTGCTTTTTCTTTGCTGTGAGCGGAGGTATGTGTATTATACAAACACATAGATTTACCTGTTCTGAAACATAAAGACACTAATTTTCTGTCAAAAAAACAACAACAACAACAACAAAAAACGATTCCTGTCGGTGTGTGTTCAACCCGTGGTGACGAAATGTCAATATAATTATTGTAAACATTTGAATTGATCGGAAATTCTTTCCTCTTTGCGTAATTCACTCAATCCCAGTTCCAGTGAAACGGCAAACTCTTGAATCTGATATCTGAATAGCAAAGACTGTATGCTGAAATTTAGAAATTTTAATAGTCTACGTGGTGTTTGATCTTGTGTTCATTTATGGAGTGGTTGCGTGGTTGCTGTTTTTCCCTCTGAGGGACAGGTATTATTTACACTCTTCTCATCCGTTTTGCATAGGTAGGCTGCCATACTGTTCTACACCAGTCCAATACCTGCGAGTACTAATGTAACGTTTGGCATAGTATAGGAATATAATGGTTTAGTAACTTTTTAAAATTTCTTCGCTGTTTAGACCGTGCGTGATTAGCCTATTTGCTATGATTCTTTGCCTGTTGTTTAGCACGTTACAATATTATATTAACTAAATGTGTTAATTCTTACAAGTCATATTTCCTTGAGCGATTGACATCAGTCTTCTACTTCCGGATACAGTAAAATCTCTCTCTCTCTCTCTCTCTCTCTCTCTCTCTCTCTCTCTCTCTCTCTCTCTCTCTCTCTCTCTCTCCTTCCCTGGAACACAGATAATGTTGTTCTTTTGCGTTCTAAGGGGTAACAAATCAAAATTAGGCCTACGTCATGGCTGTTAGAACAGATGGTTTTGATGTTGCAAGACTTTTAGGACTGTTCCCCGCTTTCAGCTGTTGCCCACTTTGTACATATTGAGATACGGCTGTGTGTGTGTGTGTGTGTGTGTGTGTGTGTGTGTGTGTGTGTGTGTGTGTGTGTGGTGTATGTATGTGTATGCGTGTGTGTTTGATTGTGCGTGCGTGAGCGTGTGTGTGTGTGTGGGAATGTGCGCGCGCGTGCGTGTTTGTATTTAATATTAATTTCTGTTTGTTGTTCTTCATAGTAGAGTATGGAATAAGTGTGTCTACAAGTTACAGTGTAACCCTTACAATGCCCGAAGTGTAGATAGACAAACCACTGTGTCAATCTTACACAAATTATAGCAGCTCTCCTTTCTCCTCATATAGTTAGAAATACTATTTAGCACTAAGATGTATGTGTGTGCTGTAAGCTTACTTAGCTACTATTCTGCAATGTGTGCAGTACCCCTCTAAACAGCGTCTGTTTTCACCAACGTAAATGTATTATCCACCGTGATTGGAGTGAGTATAGGGTTTGGTTGTGCTGGATAGCCTCCCTTTTGATATTTAGAAGTCAAACGTAGATAGGGAGATCCTTCTTCTTCTTCTTCTTCTTCTTCTTCTTCTTCTTCTTCTTCTGTGTGAAGTTTTGTGCGTTACCATTGTCCACAACATCTTGCAATAAAGAACGAAACATTCTAGACGTGTCTGACAGCTCAGCAGTGGACATGTTATTTTAGGCAAGTGCTCTATGCATCTTACCTTATATTTTGTGCAGTACAACACTCGCCAGCATCTTCATCCCCCCCAAAAAGGGGAAAAATTCGGTCAAGAGCTGTTTGAAAGAGCAGACGTGAACATCCTCTGTTTTGCCAAGAGCGTTTGTTAAATTTGATGTTAATGTGGTAACGTATACAGCATGCGTAGGGTGATTGTGTTTGATGGACTGTAAAAACAGGCTTATCAGTTTTGCACTGTTGATAATGTGCTGACTTTGTGTAATTACTACAAATTGGACTGTGAAAACAGGCTTATCAGTGTTGGACTGTTGATAATGTGCTATCTTTGTGTAATTACCACAAGTTGGAAAAAGGTAAGTAAATATTTTTTTTGTCCCTTTATTTTTTCCCCTTTTTTGGTTTTGCTGTATAATGAAATACTATGAAATAACCGCGGGGAATCACAACGAGCCATAATCATTTTTACTTTGAAAACATTTTGTTTTTTGCTGTATAGTGAAATATGAAATAACCAAGGGGAATCACAACGAGCCATAATCATTTTTACTTTGGGAATATTTTGTTTTTTGCTGTATAGTGAAATACTATGAAATAACCGAGGGGAATCACAACGAGCCATAATCATTTTTACTTTGGGGACATTTTGTTTTTTGCTGTATAGTGAAATACTATGAAATAACCAAGGGGAATCACAACGAGCCATAATCATTTTTACTTTGGGAACATTTTGTTTTTTGCTGCATAATGAAATACTATGAAATAACCGAGGGGAATCCCAACGAGCCATAATCATTTTAACTTTGGGAATACTGTATTTTGTTTTTTCTGTATAGTGAAATACTATGAAATAACCGAGGGCGATCACAACGAGCCATAATCATTTTAACTTTGGGAATACTGTATTTTGTTTTTCCTGTATAGTGAAATACTATGAAATAACCGAGGGCAATCACAACGAGCAATAATCATTTTTACTTTGGGAATATTCAGTTTTTTTCCTGTATAGTGAAATACTATGGAATAACCGCGGGCAATCACAACGAGCCATAATCATTTTTACTTTGGGAATATTCAGATTTTTCCTGTATAGTGAAATACTATGAAATAACCGCGGGCAATCACAACGAGCCATAATCATTTTTACTTTGGGAATATTCAGTTTTTTGCTGTATAGTGAAATACTATGAAATAACCGCGGGCAATCACAACGAGCCATAATCATTTTTACTTTGGGAATATTCAGTCTTTTCCTGTATAGTGAAATACTATGAAATAACCGCGGGCAATCACAACGAGCCATAATCATGTTTACTTTGGGAATATTTTAGCTACTGCTAAGCATGTTAGAACATTCGTATTGCTATTTTCTAAAAGGTCTAGGGGTCAATGCTTAAGCATGTTAGAACATTCGTATTGCTATTTTCTAAAAGGTCTAGGGGTCAATGCTTAAGCATGTTAGAACATTCGTATTGCTATTTTCTAAAAGGTCTAGGGGTCAATGCTTAAGCATGTTAGAACATTCGTATTGCTATTTTCTATAAGGTCTAGGGGTCAATGCTTAAGCATGTTAGAACATTCGTATTGCTATTTTCTAAAAGGTCTAGGGGTCATTGCCTAAGCATGTTAGAACATTCGTATTGCTATTTTCTAAAAGGTCAAGGGGTCAATGCTTAAGCACGTTTTGCGCTGGATCAAAAAATGTTTTGACCCGATTTTCATATTTTATTTGTTTGCAGATAGTGGCCAATAATTCAATGCTTAATGTCTGTCATAATTTTTGTAAGCTATAATAAGGACTGTTGAATTGAATGTTTTTATTTTGCTTTCGTTAAGCTAAAACCATGTTGCTTCCTTAGGATAAAACCATTTTACTTCCTTTGGATAAAACCATGTTGCCTCCTTAGGATAAAACCATTTTGTGTTGCTTCCTTAGGATAAAACCATTTTGCTTCCTAAGGATAAAACCAGTTTGCTTCCTTTGGATAAAATCATTTTGCTTCGTTAGGATAAACCAATTGAGGCACAATACCGCCACGAACACTTCACATGTGTAAAAATGCTTATTCGGCTTATGAAAATACATTTAAACGGCTTGCCATCTTGTCTGTTCGTCTTTTGTGTAATTACTATATGTTTATTCATTTTGTGTGTTCGTTGTTTTTTTTTCTGTCTTTTGCTTATTTTGTTCCTGTATTCGTTGTTCCTATCTTTCTTTAATATCTGTCCGCCTTGATCTCTCTCTCTCTCTCTCTCTCTCTCTCTCTCTCTCTCTCTCTCTCTCTCTCTCTCTCTCTCTCTCTCTCTCTTTCTTTCTTTCTTTTTGTGTTTCTTGATATTCTATTTGTCTTTTTCACACCGACTTTATTTTTGGAGGACTTTTTGTTTTCAATGTCAAATTTTAAGTTTTATATTCGTTCTGTTAATTTGCTTCTTTCAGTCCTCTTTCTATTCTTTTTTCTCCGTATTTGTGTGCGCGCGTGTGTGTGTCGTGTGTGTGTCGTGTGTGTGGGAGTGTGTCGCAGTTTATGTGCTTATGTGTGAAGGAGTGAATGTCGTGTGTTTTGTTTTAATTGCACGTGGGTTAGTCTTAATCCATCAGAAAATCATGTCTTAATTTCTCAACTCTCTCTCTCTCTCTCTCTCTCTCTCTCTCTCTCTCTCTCTCTCTCTCTCTCTCTCTCTCTCTCTCCTCCTTGCGCTCAAAGGTAAAGTACTTGTCTCGTTAGATTTAACTGTTATCATATATTTCCAATGTTGCAGTTACTATGTAGTTAACATTCATTAGCATATAAGAACAAGAGACAAAGGTAAACTACTTGTCTCGTTAGAGTTAATTGTAATCATATATTTCTAATGTTGCAGTTACTATGTTGTTAACATTCATTAGCGTTTAAGAACAAGAGACAAAGGTAAACTACTTGTCTCGTTGGAGTTAATTGTTATCATATATTTCCAATGTTGCAGTTACGATGTTGTTAACATTCATTAGCGTATAAGAACAAGAGACAAAGGTAAACTACTTGTATCGTTAGAGTTATTTGTTATCACATTGTTTTAATTGCACGTGGGTTAGTCTTAATCCATCAGAAAATCATGTCTTAATTTCTCAACTCTCTCTCTCTCTCTCTCTCTCTCTCTCTCTCTCTCTCTCTCTCTCTCTCTCTCTCTCTCTCTCTCTCCTCCTTGCGCTCAAAGGTAAAGTACTTGTCTCGTTAGAGTTAACTGTTATCATATATTTCCAATGTTGCAGTTACTATGTTGTTAACAATCATTAGCGTTTAAGAACAAGAGACAAAGGTAAACTACTTGTCTCGTTAGAGTTAATTGTTATCATATATTTCCAATGTTGCAGTTACGATGATGTTAACATTCATTAGCGTATAAGAACAAGAGACAAAGGTAAACTACTTGTATCGTTAGAGTTAATTGTTATCATATATTTCCAATGTTGCAGTTACGATGTTGTTAACATTCATTAGCGTATAAGAACAAGAGACAAAGGTAAACTACTTGTATCGTTAGAGTTATTTGTTATCACATATTTCCAATGTTGCAGTTACTATGTTGTTAACATTCATTACAGTATAAGATCAAGCGACAAAGGTAAAGTACTTGTCTAGTTAGAGTTAATTGTTATCATATATTTCCAATGTTGCAGTTACTATGTTGTTAACATTCATTAGCGTATAAGAACAAGAGACAAATTAGAGTATAAGATCAAGCGACAAAGGTAAACTACTTGTCTCGTTAGAGTTAATTGTTATCATATATTTCCAATGTTGCAGTTACTATGTTGTTAACATTCATTAGCGTATAAGAACAAGAGACAAAGTAGAGTATAAGATCAAGCGACAAAGGTAAAGTACTTGTCACGTTAGAGTTAATTGTAATCATATATTTCCAATGTTGCAGTTACCATGTTGTTAACATTCATTAGAGTATAAGATCAAGCGACAAAGGTAAAGTACTTGTCTCGTTAGAGTTAATTGTAATCATATATTTCCAATGTTGCAGTTACCATGTTGTTACATTCATTAGCGTATAAGAACAAGAGACAAAGTTAAAAGGCAAAGTAGAAACAGCCCAGCAGATTAAACTTGTTCTCCATACATGCATTTTGCTAATTACTTCTTGAGTACTTACATTCGCAGACTTCATGGACAGGCTCTTTCTCACCTGCAATCACATTTTTCTAAACACTCTCCATGAATCAAATTTATCTCATGACTCTTTCATTCGCAGACTTCATGGACAGGCTCTTTCTCATCTGCAATCACATTTTTCTAAACACTCTCCATGAATCAAATTTATCTCATGACTCTTTAGAAGGTGATTAATTTTAATAGTTATCTTTCCTCACAGGAATCAAAATGTCTAATGACCGTGTAGACGGTGACCATTTCCGACAGTTATCTTTCCTTACAGGATTCACATTCTTTAATGACTCTTTAGTCGATGACCATTATCGACAGTTATCTTTCCTCACAGAAATCAAATTTCTCGACTGTTTAAAAGGTGACCATTATCGATAGTTATCTTTGTTCGCAGGAATTAAAATTTCTTCCAGTGACAATATAGACGATGACCATTTTTGATAGAAATCTTTCCACCCAGGAATCACATTTCTGTGATGACTATTCAGGTCCCTATATGGCTCACTCTCATTATTTTGACTGAATTCATGAGAGTCAAATGTCAGAAGGACCACCTTCAGAGCAATGAGACTGAAATCGGACGCTTCTGGTATAGTATAATAGTGGATCACATGTCAGTATCTGTTTTAGCAAAATATCAATACGATTATGAGATGCCAAGCATTCAATCGTCAAGAAAATGTATGTACAAATAAAAAAAACAACACGTTGTTATTCTTAGACAGATTAATAATAATAATAATAATAATAATAATAATAATAATAATAATAATAATAATAATAATAATAATAATAATAATAATAATAATATAGCGCACATATATCAGACAAAGCAGAGTGATTCAAGGCGCATTCTTACGCGTAATCGATAGTAGAACATGGTACATTATAGACTAATTTGTAACAACAATGATGGCAAATATTTAATAATTTTCCAATCATCACGGAAAATGTGTACACAAACGTGGCTACTCATACACAGGTTTTGGGGTTACGGATATATTGTTCCAAAATCAAATCGCATCTCATCAGAGGTACTGAGATAAGGTCTCGGGAAAAGCTCGGTGGGTAGAGCAATATCTAGAGGTCGCAGGTTCAATTCCCGAGGATATATACATTAAGCTCGCTGTCAGTAGCAGCAATCATTGTGTTGTTATCAGTGTGGCGGTTCTTGCGTGAGGTTAAGTCATTATTAGATTATGTGAGGTTGGGTCATAATTAGAGTGTGCGAGGTTGGGCCATTATTAGATTAAATAGGGTTGTTTGGGGTCTTATGACCCTTACATTATTCTGGTGGGCGCTGCACTGCGACTGCCGCGCATTCATTGATCCGAGCGAATTTCAGCCATCAACGGGTGACAAATACTATCCCCACCCCCTTCGAACAACAACAAAAAAATCCAAAGGAAGTATGACATAGTCCAATGAGTAAAGCAAATAAATTAGGTAACTTTTATTTAGATTGTAAGTATATATACTCCCCTAGCATTAAAAGCCATCCGTCAGTCCTTATTGATTAAATCTCCAATGTTCAGGGGAAGTACCCTAGCCCAGGGCATCAGACAGATTCAGCCTGGGAGTCGCAACAGGTGCTTTGCGTTCAACTTAAGCTAACGTCTGCCAATCTGCGATGGATGCCGTTTGCAAACAAAACATATACGCCATTGCTTGGGACCGCCAGACCATGCGCCTAAGGCTATAAGTGGGCGCAGTGGGCGGCTTGAATTAGATCCTGTATCGGCCAACGCCAGTTTTTCTGAAGCAAGCTTATTCAATAAGAATAGTTTGTATGCTTGTAACAAATCTCATTTATGAGACTGCTTGCTCAGCGGGTCCTTGCTCTGTTCACTCAAGTATCTAACTGTAAACGCCCTTGACACGTTTTGGGAAGCTGAACGCAACAGGTGGTTTTGTTTGAGCGGCGTACGTGAATCTCTTCTCATGCCACCGACACTAGTGTGAGCTAGCTTTTTAAAAAAAGATTAGATTGATGGTCCGATTATTGACTGAAGCACTTTAATTATTGAACCGTGGTGCGCATGTACTGCTGATAGTCTAGAAATAACATACATTATTTTTTTATCTTTTTTTTTTGTCGCGGAGTGGCTATTCAATAGCGTCTGTTACATTCCTGTTTTGAAAGATGATGATAATTATGATGATAATGATGACGATGACATCAGACAAGGACGACGCGCTCGACGATGATGATAATGACGACAACAATAACGCACGACGAGGACGACGACGATGATGATGATGATGCGGACGGCGACAACGACCGCGACGATGATGAGGACGACGACAATGCCGACATCAACATCGTCATCATCAATATCATTAGTACAGTAATAGCTTTCTGTTGTGCTCGACCTTTTGTGACCTATTGTCCGCCAATGCTTCAGTCA
>CM072518.1:6385928-6428428 GCA_036898135.1 Oncomelania hupensis | reverse complement strand
AGGTCATACCCGCATAGTACAAAGTCCACACGTACGCTGCTACAAGTCAGTACTAATGCTGGAAAGCATGTGTGGTGTATCATTCCAGTGCTTTTCACCCTTCTTTCCTTTCTTTCTTCAGGAGCTCAGTGGCAGAGCGTTCGCTTGACATAAAGAAAGAGAGTTCTCCTATATAGCGCACTTACAAGCTCAGAGAGCTTCTCAAGGCGCTGGCCCGTAATATCCAGCAATCACAAAATAGTTTGCTGAAGTCAGGATTCGAACCCACGTCGCACAAGACGCACTTACACAAGTCGTGCGCTCTGACCACTGAGCTATCCCTGCCGCTAATGACCCAGGTTCAAATCCTGTGATAAACAAGATACAAGTAGCCATTTTCACTGTCCATCGTACTAGTATGATTGCTCAGTTGGTTCAGGTCCTTATCCCTCTTCGGGTCTGCTTTATCGCCAATGGAATGTAGACATAAAAACTTCCTAATTCTTTCCTTTTTAATTCTTTCTGCCTTTCCCGTACTTTTCCAATATTGTTTTTGTCTTGCCTGTGATTTTTCTTCAGTGCCTCCTTCTCTTCTTCTTCTTCTTCTTCTTCTTCTTCGAGAGAGAGAGGGAGGCAGAGAGGGAGAAAGGGTGTATGCATGTGTGTGGAATGGAAGTGTCAGGCATTTCAGATGTGACGTGGGCGACCGGGAAGGTTTGGGTGATTATCTTGAGCCAAAAACAATATAGAGATGGAGGAATAGGATGAAGTGGTGGTGGATGAGGAGGAGGATGATGACAGAAAGCAAATGGGAAAAGAAGAATTTGGAGGAGGAGTAAACAAAAAATTGAAGAAGAAGAAGAAGAAGATGATGATGATGATGATGATGATGATGATGATGATGATGATGATGATGATGATGATGATGATGATGATGATGATGGAGAAGAAGAAGAAGATGATGATGATGACGAAGAAGAAGAAGAAGAAGATGATGATGATGGTGATGATGGAGAAGCACAAGAAGTTGGGGCGTGAAGAGGAAAGGGAAGGGCATTAGTGTTGGAAGGATACATCTTTTGGCTTGTGTTGTCAGTTTCATGTCTCATTATTAAAGAGTTCACTCAACGCCCTGGCATTTAAAGAAGATTTCCCTCCAGGATGCTACTGGAAATTTAGCCGTCTTGCCAGCCTGAAAGTCTTGGAAATGCATTTAAAGACATTTAAAACTAGAACAGCAAAGTCTTGGAAATGCTTTTAAAGACAAATAAAACTAGAATAGCGAATAACTGTCTTTAATTTAAAACTAAGAGCGACTGTCTGGAATTTAAAACTAAAATAGAGAATAACTTTCTTGAACTGAAAACTAAAACCGGCAGCAACTTTCGTAAATTTAAAACTAAAAATAGCGAGTAAGTGTTTGGAACACTACTACTACTACTACTACTACTACTACTACTACTACTACTACTACTACTACTACTACTACTACTACTACTACTACTACTACTACTACTACTACTACTACTACTACTACTACTACTACTACTCCTCCTCTTTCAAAACAGCACACTTGTGGCGCAGCGCAGTGGGTAAGTCGCCAGTTTCCTATGCCAAAGGTAGAGGGTTCGATTCCCGAAGGGGCAACATTTTGTGACTTAGGTACGAGACTATTCAGGTCATCGAGGGTTTTCTCCGGGTACTTCGGTTTCTTTCCCTCCCTTCAATAATGGTATTGGATTCAGTCAATCCAACATTTTAAAAGTAAAATTTTATTTCCTCTCCGTCTTCTAATAGCGATCTCCCTGCCTTTACACCACATGTTTGAAAGATAGTTGTGTGTTTGTTAGGTGTTTGTGAGAGAGTGGGTGAAACTTGTGAACGTGTATGTTGCTACAGATTGCCGCACTTTGAACTTGATTGATAATTTGGGGAAAAGCGCGCATATAACATCGATTATTATTATTATTATTATTATTATTATTATTATTATTATTATTATTATTATTATTATTATTATTATTATTATTATTTTTGTTGTTGTTGTTATTATTATTATTATTATTATTATTATTATTATTATTATTATTATTATTATTATTATTATTATTATTATTATTGTTAATTCTAACAAACAAAGGCCAAGAGCTCATTGCCGGCAACACATGTCTAAACAGATTGTTTGTGCATCAATCAATCTCGTCTTAGATCTTTTTGATAGATTTTTAATAGTTTAAGGTGAGTCAGTGGCATGTTGTTTTAATTATGTATGAACCTAGAAAACTAAGAAAAAGGAGGAGGAAGGGGGAGAAAACGTAAGAAGAAGAGATGAGGAGAAGAAGAAGAAGAAGAACAACAACAACAACAACAACAACAATAACAACGACAACAACAACAACAACAACGTTTGCCACTTTCGGAAAATAAAAGAAAGCAACAGAAGAGGAAAAAGAAGAAGAGGAGGAGGAGGAGTAGTAAAGAAACATCAACAACACCACCACAGGGTACAACTGTTATCTAGCCTTATTTTCTGAAGTTTGACAGACAGGCGCTGTGATGTATGAACTATATTTATTATATTGATGGTGGTTATTTGTTAATATTCTCCAATTATTTGTTTAAAAGTTTCCATTACTTATTTATCTACATATTTGATTTACAGCTAAATACTTGATTGATCATTTTTTTCTTTCTCAAATGTTTTAAATTAATTATTACACGTTATTCTGCATATTCCATTTAATAATTCACTAAGCTTTTTTTTTACTTTAAAAAATTCATCTGTAAGTATTAGTTGCCTATCATTTAATTATTAAGTTGAATGTTATTTATACAGGGTGGGGCTTATATATGAGCTCGCTTGTTGTCTATCCTGCTTAAGGCTAAATGCTTGGCGTGCTCGTTTCATAAATCCTCCAGTTCTTTGTAATTGTGGTATAGTTTTTAATCCTGCAAAGCGTTGTTTGTCATTATGCGCTTTCTTTGAACAAAACCTCTGTTTAAACCAATATTGGTAATAAGAAGGTATTTTCTAAAAACAACCGTTAGAGTAGTAGGCGGATGTATAATGTTCAGTTCAGTATTTTAATTTGACGTCTGTTCACTCTAGGTCATATTAGATAGCAAAAGAAAATGGCAAATAAAATAAAATAAAATTATAACAATTTACCAACTGGTGATTTTAAAATAACATGAACAATATTAACAATGCCTTTAAACGATCATCTGTGATGCCCCAACGACCTCCGAGTTACGGGATAGGATAGGATAGTATGGCAAATGTACACCTTTTTCCTATAATGAGTTTGTTTCGGAATGTTTTCATTACCATAAAAAAATGTACAGTACGTAGGGATCAAAATGTCATCTTTATTAAAAACTGGTATGACAATCTAATCTACTCAATAGAGTACTCAAGCGGTTTCTTGACATTTGAACAATTTAAGCTAAAATAACCAAATGTACAAAGAAACTTTCTTATATTTAAAGATGTTGTCGGAGCTTTTAAAAAGTATTATAATAAGCTTGCTTTGATGTTTGACCCGAACTATTTAAGTAGAGATCCCCTTGTATGGAAACACTTAGCAAAAGTCGTGCAAAACAGATTTATCTCTGTTTAATTAAACAAGCCCCTCATTTACATTCACATTGTATTCAAAAATTGACAAATATTAATGTCGAAATTGAAACTACTTCAGGTTTTTTCCCCCATGCTGTTAAAACTACTGCTGTTTCACACTTAGATTGATCCACAGGGTAATCCCGACGCAACGCAACTTTTTCTTACGACAACGTGTCACATCGCCTTTATGCAATTATTGCAACCATGATGAACAAACTATGGAACATTTGTTTTGGGACTGCGAAAGGACGACAATGTTTTGGTAGGATTTGACAGTGTGGGTCAAGACAAACTTTGATCAGTGTGCTAATTTCAGTGTGACACAACTGTTAGTTCTTTTTGGTTTGAATGAAACTATTGCTACAAATAAAGTTATTGACTTGTTTATGTTAGTTGCTAAATTCCATTATATATACTGCCAAACTAAACAACTCATCACCTCGTATTATCGTCGTGATTGCAACTGTCCCAACAACGGTTCTTGATAGAAAAACAGATTGCCAAGTTTAATGGAACTTATTATGAATTTATTTCAAACTTGATGATGTATAGTAATCTTTTCCCAGTGCAATCTTTTTCCCACAATGCCTCTTCTTTACATGTATCTACACATTGGTTCTACTTTCTACCTTTGCTATCCTATGTGTCATATTATCTTTGTGTAAATTATACTTAAATACCAAACAGCTTTTAATGCATAGACCAGGAACTTATGCCACACAGTTAAATATTTATTTCCCCTTTCTTTCCCCTCCTCCGTCCCCTGAGTGAGTATACATGCGTATAACTGAGTTTTTCTTCTTTTTTTCCCGTTTCCTTGCTAATGTAAAATTACGTTGTGATTAATTAAACAAATAATTTAAAAAATAATAAATGAAAAGGTATCGCAAAACCTGAACCAGCATCCGATGTCTCTACCAGACTCTACTATTATTATTTGAGAATTGCTTTATTGCTTTTGATTACGGTCGTTTTCATGGATAGAATAACAAATTGTATGCGGGGGTCGGGTCTCTGAACTTTGCCCGGTGGTTGTACGTGCCGTGGCTTGAAAACGTTATGGGAAGGGGTGGGTAGTATGCGGGAAAGGAAGAGGAAGAGTCTGAATGTTGGGGTTTGTTTTTAGTTCAACTGGAGCTGAGATTATTGGTGGAATAGTAGTTTGGTGTTACTTGCATTAATTAATTGATGTTTTACTCTATAATGACTTTTATTTTCTTTATGTCATCGCTGTTATATAGCACTTTACTAGCTCAAGAGCTGCTTCACTTCATCCTCCAGCAGCTAGAAACCCCTAATCGCTACGCCCGCCTCCTCTTCGTAGACTACTCGTCTGCTTTCAACACCATCGTCCCCCAGACCCTGTTCGACAAGCTTCAGCTCTTCAACCTCTCCCCCTCCATCTCTTTCTGGATTCTGAGCTTCCTCCTCAACCGCCCCCAGTCAGTGAAAATAGGCAGTAACATCTCGCAGTTCCTGACCCTGAGCACAGGCGCACCCCAGGGGTGTGTCCTGTCTCCTTTTCTATACTGCCTGTACACCAACGACTGCACTTCCCATCACGAGTCAGTTCAACTCGTAAAGTTTGCCGATGACACCACCGTTGAGGGCATCATATCCAATGGAGATGAGTCAGCCTACAGGCAGGAAGTCGACCTGCTGGTGTCATGGTGCAATTACAACAGTCTCGAGTTGAACGCCTCCAAGACCAAAGAGATGGTGATCGACTTTCGTCGGAACGCCACTCCCATTGACCCCCTCTTCATCAACGGCCAGCCCATCGAGACAGTTGAGTCATTCAAGTTTCTGGGCTCACTCATTTCCTGCGACCTCACCTGGGATCTCAATACCGACTCCATCATCAAGCGAGCACAGCAGAGGATGTACTTTCTCAGGCAGCTGAAAAAATTTGGCCTGAGGAAGGAAATCCTCACCCAGTTCTACCGCTCTGTGGTAGAAAGTGTTCTAACATTTTCCATCTGTGTGTGGTATGGGGGTGCATCCCAACAACAGAAAGAAAAACTAGACCATATTGTCTCCACTGCCAGCAAGATCATTGACACCGATCTCCCCTCTCTGGCCTCCATCTATACCAAACGCCTGATGAGCAGAGCCAGAAAGATAGTGGATGATGCCTCCCACCCCGGATACCACCTCTTCGAGCTGCTTCCTTCTGGCAAAAGGCTCAGAACTATGAAGACCCGTACCTGCCGCTTCAAGAACAGTTTTTTTCCACAAGCAGTGTCAAACCTCAACTCCTTGTCTGGCACCCGATGATCCCTGACTATCTCAGTGACTTATGCATAAGAGAGAGAGAGAGAAAGAGAGAGAGAGAGTGTGAGAGAGAAAGAGGGAGGGGGGAGGGAGAAGTGTGTGAAAGAAAGACAGAAAGAAAGAGAGGAAGAGAGAGTCAGAGAGAGAGAGAGAGAGTGAGTAGAGGAAGTGATAGAGAGAGAATTTATAGATGTATGTAGAGTGTGTAAGATAAGAGAAGAGAATTGAGAGAGCGAGAGATAACGTGTGTGTGGATGTGTGTGTATTATTCTATATTTGATTTGATCATTCTGTTTCTTCCAGTCAGTATTATTCCTAGTCTTGTATGAGTGTGTCAGCAAGTGGATGGTTGCGCGTAGGTGTGGTTGGCTTTGTTATTGTGTTTTGTATAAATATGTGTGCCAACATCAAAGTGTATTCCTCGTGCTTGTCACCTGGCGAAATAAAGTTCTGTTATCTGTTATCTGTTATCTGTTATCTGTTAAGGCGCAGATCGATACAGGATCTAACTCAAGCCGCCCGAGGTGCCCACCTGTAATCTTTGGGCGTCCAGTCTGACGCCCAGACCCATGAGCACGATCTTTGGCGACCGGAGATGAGGAAAAGGGTATTTGTGTAACCGGCACTCACCCGTCAAGGACATGAGCGTCAGGATCTTTAAAGCCCATGCGGTTTATACTCTCATCCGAAGGAGTAGGGGCGCAGTGTCCCAGGGTAACTTTTTTACACTTTATTTTTTATTTTAAATAGTTATTATTGTTGTTGTTGTTTTTATTATTATTATTATTATTATTATTATTATTATTATTATTATTATTATTATTATTATTATTATTATTATTATTATTATTTTACTCTAACCGACAGCGTGTTTGAACCACTGCATGTACAAGCTGCAATAAAATCGCCTGAAATTTGAGTACACTGCGTACACCACTGAACCAACTGAGCTCCCCAAATGCGCTCTTGAGTGAGCTGAGTATGGCTGTCAATGATTATTGTATACTGGGAAATAATAATCCTGCTGTCCTCCATGAAGTGAAATAATTCATATAACCGATGTTATCCATGACCTTTGCAATCAAATTTTAAAAATATTAGAAGCAAAAAAAACAACAACAAAAAAAACAACCAAACAAAAAAAACAACCTACTAAACAAACAAAAAACACACAAAAACACTTAACTATATAAGCATATACTAGTTATTTTCTACCGTATATTAGAAATTTTATTAGTATTTTCGTAAAAGAACTATGGACCTTTAAATTATACTTCTATTTGTCTTCCTCGAGCGTAAATGAGACGTTTTCTTAGTGTTTTTGCGTTCTGATTAACAACAACAACAATAGCAACATGGAAAATATATATCACCAATTATTGTGTTCCCATTGTGGTTAATGGTTCTTGTCACTATACTCATAACTGTTTGAAAGGCACCACGGAACCGGTTCATTAAAATGTTCCAATGTAAAAGCCATTTCTTGTTGATGGCTTTAACGAAATCGGATTGCTAAATGACATCAGCGTGGAAGCGGTTCCTGCTGTTGAGAAAAAGGAATTTTCAAACATTTAGCATTTCGGATGACAATATCAACCGAGGTCTAGTCCGTGCAATCACGCTTTACATGGCACGGACTTTAAAGATCCTGACTCTCGTGTTCCAGAAGGGTTAGTCATCCATTGCTTATAGTGTCCAGCGGCCTACAAACAGCTAAATCAGGATAACAATTTGTTTGAAAGAGGACTCACCCCAGATCCGTACAAAAAATCTGCTGAAACAATCCTAATGGCACTCCACAAGCCGGCCACTTTACAATAAAGGCATCCCATGCAGGGGACGCTCAGGCTGTATTCTAATTTATTAAATCCCCGTTTACAAACAAAAACAAAATAGAATATACACATCATTATGAAATGTTAGCAAAACAAATACATATCAAATTCCTAAACTGCTAAATAATACCACAGAAAGCCCTAGTGGCCATTTGACAAAAAGCGTCCAGTATCCCCAAGCTGACCCAATAGACCCCATATATGCTTACACAGACGAGAAGTTTTGGAAAAGTTTCAGGAAAAAATGTAGGTGACGTGACTAGCAAAGAAGAAGAAGATAGTAAATGTACAGAATGGATTAGGAACGAAAAAGAATATATGAGAATGACACAAACAGTGGTAATTTAGAGCACAAAATTTCCACAAAGTGGGGATACTATTTATTTAAAAAAACAACAAACAAACAAACAAAAAACGGCACCCCAACAGGGGTACTAGAAGGGGGAGTGCCGGCTGCACAAATATACCCAGCATGCACTATGTCCTAGACAGGGAGTGCCGGCTACACAAATATACCCAGTAGAAGGGGGAGTGCCGGCTGCACAAATATACCCAGCATGCACTATGTCCTAGACAGGGAGTGCCGGCTACACAAATATACCCAGTAGAAGGGGGAGTGCCGGCAGCACAAATATACCCAGCATGCACTATGTCCTAGACAGGGAGTGCCGGCTACACAAATATACCCAGTAGAAGGGGGAGTGCCGGCTGCACAAATATACCCAGTAGAAGGGGGAGTGCCGGCTACACAAATATACCCAGCAAGCACTATGTCCTAGAAGGGGGAGTGCCGGCTACACAAATATACCCAGCATGCACTATGTCCTAGACAGGGAGTGCCGGCTACACAAATATACCCAGTAGAAGGGGGAGTGCCGGCTGCACAAATATACCCAGTAGAAGGGGGAGTGCCGGCTACACAAATATACCCAGCAAGCGCTATGTCCTAGAAGGGGGAGTGCCGGCTACACAAATATACCCAGCAAGCGCTATGTCCTAGAAGGGGGAGTGCCGGCTACACAAATATACCCAGCAAGCGCTATGTCCTAGAAGGGGGAGTGCCGGCTACACAAATATACCCAGCAAGCGCTATGTCCTAGAAGGGGGAGTGCCGGCTACACAAATATACCCAGCATGCACTATGTCCTAGACAGGGAGTGCCGGATACACAAATATACCCAGCAAGCGCTATGTCCTAGAAGGGGGAGTGCCGGCTACACAAATATACCCAGCATGCACTATGTCCTAGTAGGGGGAGTGCCGGATACACAAATATGCCCAGCAAGCACTAGGGCCTAGACAGAAGAGTGCCGGATACACAAATATACCCAGCATGCACTATGTCCTAGACAGGGAGTGCCGGCTACACAAATATACCCAGCAAGCACTATGTCCTAGTAGGGGGAGTGCCGGCTACACAAATATACCCAGCAAGCACTATGTCCTAGTAGGGGGAGTGCCGGCTACACAAATATACCCAGCAAGCACTATGTCCTAGTAGGGGGAGTGCCGGATACACAAATATACCCAGCATGCACTATGTCCTAGTAGGGGGAGTGCCGGATACACAAATATACCCAGCATGCACTATGTCCTAGTAGGGGGAGTGCCGGATACACAAATATACCCAGCAAGCACTATGTCCTAGTAGGGGGAGTGCCGGATACACAAATATACCCAGCAAGCACTATGTCCTAGTAGGGGGAGTGCCGGCTACACAAATATACCCAGCAAGCACTATGTCCTAGTAGGGGGAGTGCCGGATACACAAATATACCCAGCATGCACTATGTCCTAGTAGGGGGAGTGCCGGATACACAAATATACCCAGCATGCACTATGTCCTAGTAGGGGGAGTGCCGGATACACAAATATACCCAGCAAGCACTATGTCCTAGTAGGGGGAGTGCCGGCTACACAAATATACCCAGCAAGCACTAGGGCCTAGACAGAAGAGTGCCGGATACACAAACATACCCGGTGGCTCAAGGTCGTGCTCAGTGGTCTGGGCGTCAGACTTTGTACCCAAAGGCTGCAAGTGAGCGCCTCGGGCGGCTTGAGTTAGATCTTGTGTCGACCAGCGCCTTGAGCAGCTCGTGAGCTAGAAAGGCGCTAGTCACGAATGATTCAATAAATAACTGAATATTTCAAGTGTAATTAATGATGACAAATCTGCTATCACAAAAGGCGGGAGTTCATGACTCGGTTAGGCAACAACACTAACTCTAGTTTGGAGATATGTCTGCCCATTATACCCTCCACCACCACCTCACTTCTTCCCTTAACCCTTCATCCTTCCTTCACCATGCTATCTCTCTCTCTCTCTCTCTCTCTCTCTCTCTCTCTCTCTCTCTCTCTCTCTCTCTCTCTCTCTCTCATTCATGCACACACTGCAACCTTACAACCATAGTCTCTCTCTCTCTCTCTTTCTCTCACACGCACACACAGATTTTCTTGTACTCCCTCTCTGCCATCTACCAATTCTCTCTAAACATAACCGCACCAAAGCAGCTAAGGGCATCTCCACATTTATCAACGACTGGGTACTAAAAAACTTTCATAGGATGATCTTCAATAAACGACTTCTTTAACGACGTTGAAAGGTTTTGATTTAAAAAAAATCTCTCATCTATATTCCCTGCAGCTAAAACACATTTAAAGGTTGAAGAGGCGTTCACCAGGCTCTCACCAGGCTTTCACCAGGCTCTCAAATGGTCGTTGAAGGACCTTACACACTTACATTGCTATTTTGGCTTTTCACCACGATCATCTAACGACTACACGCAGACTCTTCGTCTCTCCATCCTCTTTATGGACCCCAGAGCTCACAAACAAAGGCGGGTAATTTACAATAGCTCCCGTTTTCTTGAATGCACATCCAGACATTTCTTTCTCGCCAGATGGCGCTGTTGCATCATTTATGGCCACGTTTCTTGCTGTGTTATGACAAAACAAAGCAATTCCATTTCCGTCAAAACTTTTTTTCCTCTCCCCCCCCCCCTCTTCAAACAACCCCATAATCTTCGTGGAACGGATCTTCATGGGGGATTTTGAAAACCACGTCCATTATTGCCAAACTGATATCTTTACAATCTCATAGAGAAGCATATTCATTGTGAAATTTAAAAGGCGGGTGCATTTAGATTGCGAAATCCAAAGCAAGTCAACAAAACATTTTTTTAAAAAGTCAATATGACACTAAATGTAGTTTCCCTTCCGCCCAAAAAAGTGTTTGTAATAATAATAATAATAATAATAACAACAACAACAACAACAACAACAACAACAATAACAATAATAATAATAATAATAATAATAATAATAATAAAGGATGCTATTACGCGCGCGATTTCTTCAATCAAATCCAAAAGCGCTAATAATAATAATAATAATAATAATAATAATAATAATAATAATAATAATAATAATAATAATAATAATAATAAAGGATGCTATTACGCGTGCGATTTCTTCAATCAAATCCAAAAGCAATAATAATAATAATAATAATAATAATAATAATAATAATAATAATAATAATAATAAAGGATGCTATTACGCGCGCGATTTCTTCAATCAAATCCAAAAGCGCTAATAATAATAATAATAATAATAATAATAATAATAATAATAATAATAATAATAATAATAATAATAATAATAATAATAATAATAATAATAAAGGATGCTATTATGCGCGCGATTTCTTCAATCAAATCCAAAAGCGCTAATAATAATAATAATAATAATAATAATAATAATAATAATAATAATAATAATAATAATAATAATAATAATAATAATAAAGGATGCTATTACGCGCGCGATTTCTTCAATCAAATCCAAAAGCGCTAATAATAATAATAATAATAATAATAATAATAATAATAATAATAATAATAATAATAATAATAATAATAATAAAGGATGCTATTACGCGCGCGATTTCTTCAATCAAATCCAAAAGCGCTAATAATAATAATAATAATAATAATAATAATAATAATAATAATAATAATAATAATAATAAAGGATGCTATTACGCGCGCGATTTCTTCAATCAAATCCAAAAGCGCTAATAATAATAATAATAATAATAATAATAATAATAATAATAATAATAATAATAATAATAAAGGATGCTATCACGCGTGCGATTTCTTCAATCAAATCCAAAAGCGCTGCAATGTGCTGAGATCGGTATTATAGAAGGAGGGAAAATGGTTTTTGAAATGTACACTGGCTGCATCCTATTCCATGACTGAAGGAAAGGAGAAAACCCGGAGGTCTTGGTAAAAGCTCGCTGAGTTTTGGTATCGCTGTTCGTATTGGGGTCCCTCCTGCGCATGATCCGTACTTTGATAGCGCCGTTGTTTTACAGAACGGGCGACATCATTGCCTTTGCTTGTCCTTATGTGGTGACGGAATGGAGGATTTTGATTGCTTTATTGGAGCTGACTTTAGTCTCGTCCAAGTGGGTCAAATACTGGGTTGTCTTCTCCACTAAAGCACCCACGACAATAGGACCCATCGTGATCTTCACCTAATCGTATCCACTACGCTCTGCGGCAACTACCAGAGGTGGTTATTCAGGGAGCAATGATCCAGTGGATAAATCCGCCAAGCGGGCGGTAATTCCTACCCTTCCTACGCTTCGCGGATTTATTCCTACCCTTCCTACGCTTCGCGGATTTATCTACCGGGTAAATTCTGATGGTCTGTGCTTACAACCGGTTTAATGGTTGTGTTTATATAATAATAATACTACGGGATGCTATACGCGCCTTATTCCTAAATCAGACTCAGCTCAAAGTGCGGCGATCTGAACTCAACATACATACATACCCACATGTTACGGATATCTTTACTCACATAACACACACGCACACGCTCACATACACACACACTTTCATCACTCAAACACGTGATGTAAAGGCAAGTCAGTATTAGAAGACGGGAAGGAAATCGAATTTTATTATGAAATTTTACACAGACTGCGTCCATTATCAGTACTGACGGGAGGGAGGAAACCGGAGTACCCGGAGAAAACCCTCGGTGATCTGAAAAGTCTCGTACCTTAATCACATAAGTTCGCCTCCTGCGGGGTTTGAACACGCAATCTTTGGCATAGAAAACGAGCTCACTATCAACTGAGCTATTATTATTATTATTATTATTATTATTATTATTATTATTATTATTATTATTATTATTATTATTATTATTATTGCTGAAATAGGCAAAGTCAGCGTGCATGAACAACATCCCGCGGAATTGCTTCAAACAGGAGAAGAGATGATTGACGCCTTCACCATTATCTGTAACAACATCTGGCAGAATGGGGAGTGGCCTACAGCATGGACCCAGTCGCTTGTCACCACTCTTCCCAAAAAGGTAACCTTCAGAGTGTGAAAATTACCGCACCATCAGCCTCATCAGCCATCCCAGTAAGGTCCTCCTCAAAATAATACTCAACAGGTTGAAACCCCAAGCTGAACAAATCATAGCTGCAGAACAAGCCGGGTACAGGGCAGGACGACGTACCACTGAACAGATTTTCAACTTCAAAATAATCTGCGAGAAATACCTACAGCACCAACAACATCTTTATCATGTGTTTGTAGACTTCAAGACAGTGTTTGACCGACTCTGGCATGCAGCTCTGCAGCCATTAGAGTGTAACAACATCAGCCCTAAAATTATTGAAGTCATCAAAAACCTGTATGACAAGGCTACCAGTGCAGACTTCCACAACAGCGTCATCGGAAACTGGTTCAGAACAAAGATCGGTGTGCGTCAAGGATGCCTACTCTCTCCAACACTCTTCAACATCTTCCTAGAGCGCATCATGTCAGATGCTCTTGCAGTCACAAAGGCACAGTCAGCATAGGGGATAAAGTAATCTCCAACCTCAGTTTTGCGGATGACATTGATGGATTAGCAGGAGAGGAATAAGAACTTGAACAGCTGGTACAGAGACTTGATACCACTTCCAGAACTAATGGAATGGAAATAAGTGCAGAGAAGACCAAAATTATTTGAGCATTTCTTATACTCGGCACGTCACCAATGACGAAGTCCGACAGACCATCACATAAGCCATTGGACAACACGTAGACATGCTCATAGTAGTGATGAAACGGAAACTCCGATGGTATTTCTACGTCACCAGAGCATCAGGCCCTGGAAAACCATCCTGCAAGGCACGGTGCAAAGAGGCAGAATAGGGAACAGAAAAAGAGGTGGGAGGACAACTTTTGAGAATGGGCTGGCTTGACTCTGAGCGAAGACAGAGAAAGATGGAGTGCGCTGGTTAAACGATCACCTTTGGTGCCCCAACGACTTTCGAGTTACGGGGTATGATAGGGTGGGATTATTATTATTATTATTATTATTATTATTATTATTATTATTATTATTACTATTATTATTATTATTATTATTATTATTATTATTATTATTATTATTATTATACTGAAGGATTATGCCAGGACAAGGGTACGCAATATGCTATCGCTCTAACCACTGCGCTTTAACCACCCCTGTCAATATCACAGCAAGGTAGAATTGTCTGCTGGCCGCCCCCTGCCGCCTCTGCAGTATTACCTTGTCTGTTATGTGACAGATGTTGGCTTAGACTATATAAGCTCAATTACATTCCATCTATATAAGGTAACAGACTATCACATTACTTACCAGTCCTGCGCGATCTGATCAGACATGACACGTGCCTTGCACAGCGTACAGAGAAGCTGGTAACGCTGGAAACAAATACGGAATATATAGATAGGTCGATTTGTAGATAGATGAATGTTGGTTGTGTAAGCTTATGTGACAATGTGTGTGTAACATGAGCGTGGATGTCGGTACACAGTGCCGCGCTTTGCCCCTGACTGGTTATTAAGCCAAAAGCGCGTGTGTGGCATCCATATTATTGATAGTAGAATACGTTTCCAGATACTTTGAAATAGTCAAGAATCAGAACCAACCAAATGTTGGTTGTTTTCTTGTGAGTCGGTCGGTCAGTCTGGGGATTGATTGATTGATTGATTGTTGCTTTAGGTCCAGCGGACTCTTCCGAGCCAAATCAGGAGCAGACAACCCCCGATCCGCATAAAAGATCTGCTGAAACAACCCTAGTGGGAAAATTGAATGCCCTCCACCGGCCAGTCACTTTACAATAAAGACATCCCACGCAGGGGACGGCTGAGGCTTTACCCCAACTACTCGAACCCCCGTTTACAAAAACAAAATAGAATACAAACATCATTATAAATTATCAACAAAACACATACATATAAAATGCCTATATTGCTAAATAATAACATCATAGGAAGCCTTAGTGACCACCCGGCAGAAAGCGTCCAACACTCCCAAGCTGATCCAACAGACCTCATACACAAACAAGGAGTCTTGTCCAGGTAGAGTTTTCAAGAAAAAAGGTAGGTCATTGATCTAGCGAAGAAGAAGATAGTATAGCAGAGTGATAGGACAGAGCAGGAATGGGAAAGAGTAAATGAGGAAGACAGCGACAGTGGGAATTTAAAGCACTAAATTTCCAGAAAGTGGGGATACTATTTATACTGAAACCCCCGGCACCCCAACGGGGGTATTGTTGCCGCAGTGAATCGGTCATGCCTACAAAGTCAAGACAGGTTTTCAACTGGGGCTTTCACTTTTCCCTTTATAGGTTAGAACAATCTACAGTGGCAAGATTGCTCATGACCCCAAGGGGTGTCAGTCTGGGGAACAAAGAGCTTTAAATAGACATGGGGGAATATAGACATTTGGGGAGTATAAACCTAGGAGTTGGGTGAAGTATAGACCTGGAGGGTGGATATGGACCTTCAGGAGTATAGACATGGGGTGTGGGGAAGGGGGTGATTACAGATCTGGGAGAATATATATAACCCTGGGAGAAGGCAGTCTTGAAAACGTTTAGCTTTACGGTACAACGCGGTATTCTGATGTCGATGTCCGCACGAGTAGACCAAACATCATTACTACAGTATTCTGGGCACGCTATTGATTACGTAGTGCTGTTTGTAACAACTTAATGTCTCTTAGCTGTTCCACATCAACAAATCTTCGTTAGCAAAGACGTAATGGCGAAGAGAACAGCGACGAAAATAGCCAACCCATCAGGAGAACTCTGCGACTATCGCCCTTCTTACTCCCCCTCTCCCCCCCCCCCCTCCAATACACGCACGCACGCATTTTCACACAAGCGTGCTTTGTCGTTTTCCTTTCTTTTCATGTTAAGGTCTGTACACATAGTATCTCTGAACAACAAGGGAAAAATTACCAATGTTTAAAAACAGTCTTTTCATGTTAAGGTCTGCACACATAACAACAAGGGAAAAATTAACAATGGTAAAAACAGTCTTATTATGTTACGATCTGTAAACATAATATATCTCTGAACAACAAGGAAAAAATTAACAAAGTTAAAAACAGCCTTTTCCAGCTATTTCAGCTAAGCTATTTTATTTTCGCTAATAAACATTTTGTTACGATTAAGACGCACGACAGATCCGATGATTTTGTTTTGCAAAGAATGCAATAACAGTGTATTTACCTCTGGTTTGATTTTGCGTTGTTGCTAGAGGAAGCTTTGTATAATGTTAATAATTTTCGTCGGTCGATATTGTTGGGAATTTTCTTGAATTACTTGTTTACTATCGATCGAAGCTTCCAGATAGATCTGGTGGTTTCTAAGTGATTCTTCTGACATAATGACGTAAGACAGTGCATAGTTCCGGTGACGAGTTTTAGTTTGATTGGGTATTGTTGCGTCACGCTGGAATGTTCGGACTTTTTCTCGATTGCAGAGAGCCTATATAAGCAACACACTGTCTGCTTGTATGAGTGATTGATAGTGATAATGATTTTTAATGATGATCTTTGAAGTGATTTTCGGCAAAGCGATCTTGTATGCAGTTGATGTTTGCGGAATAAAGTTGGAAAACTTTATACGACCACTCCTGCTTTGTTGCTAAGTAAACAGGCTGCGTGGATAAACGAATTCGAGTTACACTAATCAAGATTCAAGCATCGGGTCTGAATCAACTATTGATAAATAACCTAGTGTAACGCAATTTAACTAGTTTACGAAAGATTTAAATCTCCATTGACGTACGTCAATGTATACTAGTTCCACTAATGTTTTACTACTAGCGATGTAAATGTGATGCTTCATTTTCTTCCATCACTGTACTATTTCTGTACCTCACGTGACTTTTCACTGTTGCTAAAAGCTTTTAAGAAGATTCAAAATGTAATCCTACTTTTGCCACTTTGAGAAAACAACAACAAAACAGCCGAGCAAACATAATTTTAAAAAAAAATTACAATAACATAACAATTATTATTAGCATTGCACTTGATGCTATATATATTTACATGACTTTCCCCCAAATTCACTCTCAAAGTGCGGCGGTCTGTACAACCATACATGTTCACATGCTACACACACTCACAAAACATCTATCTCTCAAACATGTGGCGTAAAGGGAGGGAGATCTTTATTGGGAGACGGAATGAAAATGGAATTGTATGTTTGAAATCTTTGACTGACTGTAACTAATACCATTATTGAAGGGAGGGAAGAAATGGGGGAACCCACAGAAAGCCTTCGGCCACCTCAAAAGTCTCGTACTCAAGCCAAAACAATTCCTCCCCTGCGGGATTCAAACCCCTGACCTTCGGCATAGGAGACCGGCGCCTTACCACCAGGTCACCCCAAAACCAAACCAATCAAATTACGAGTGTACGAAGAATCCTTGTGTCTTGACTCACGGTCTTCTTCAACTATGTTTGTTTGTTAGACCGGCTAAATTGCAAAAGTTAAAATCCTGATGAGGTATAAAAATAAAGGAAGTGTATTGTATTGTATTGTATGTATTGTATTGTATTTATTGTAGTGTATGATGCACAGTTTTTGTGAATTTGACCCACCTGAATGCTCTATGAGATGAACTTAATTAAACGGGGCATAGCCCCTTTAGGACTAGCATGGGGTTTCCACCGCGATAGCTGCTCATGCGAGCAAAAACCTGATGAGGAGACGCAAACTAAAAGTGTTTGGTCTTTCTATCCGAATTTCAATGAGTATTCTCCAGAAGCGTCTTCAGTTGTCGTCTGGCTGGTGAGACGGATTCATTTTCTATAACCTACTGCCTTGTTTCTGGGGTCGCGTAAAGATCGTATTGTTCTCGTTGTTCTCATTGTCCCCCCAGGGGCAAACTTCAATCTGAAACCTGCCAGACATGCTCGCATCAATTTTGCAAGCAGACGACACACATGTGCGGGTGACTGGGATCTCTGGGAAATCTCAGCAAAATTGACTAAAAACCCAACATCTATTGTAATAAGACATGAAACTCTTTATACCGGACTTGTTCTTATACAGCTCAAAGAACTTTTCAAGGCGCTGACGCCGCAGAGATCCAGCTTTAATCCAGTTGGCTCAATGCAGTGTGCTGAGGGGCCGGGTAACTCAGTTGGTAAGAGCGTCTTGCTAGTAACCGAAAGGTCGCTGGTTCGAATCCCGGATTGGTCAAAGTGTGATCATATTATTTTCCCCTTTACCAACAACTGGCCCGCTGGTATCAGTATAAATCGGTCCAGTAGTCACCCATATGCGAAAGTGTCGTGTGACTATAATCTACAAACAAACAAACAACAAAAAACAGTGTGCTGATTTCAGGAATTGCGCCGTTCATTGTTTTTTAATGTCTTAATTCCCCCTCTCCCCTTCCCCCTACTTTTGGCTAAAATGCCCCCTGGGCTATGAGCCTTGTTTCATGTTTGGAGTTATATGTGGTTTTGCTAATAAAAGGACAAAGTTTAAAAAAAAGACATTTTGCCGCTAGTTACTTCCTTGAAATTCTCGCGCGCGGAAGATTTAAACCCTCATAACGTGGGGCTGAAACTGTACCCTGTCTATGTTAAGTCTGTATGTGCGTGTGCCTTGTTGTCATTGCAGGAGCTTGTGCATGGTGTCATATTCACTCATAATGTTATATGAAATACATTTTTGCCAAACAAGTAAATGTCTTGTAAGTTAATTGTTGTATATGAAGAGCCTATTGTGTAAGTTGCAGCTAATGTGTTTTCTCCACTATCAACTTTGTCAAAGCATGCACTTTTGAAATTAAAGTGGTGAGACAGAGAGAGTGAGAGAGATTAAATAAAACTGAATAATCTGTTCTGAACGTATCTGTGTTTACTTTAGTATATTACACACGCGGTCTCATCAGTATGGTCGAGATAAATAAAATCATTACATGCGAGGTTCATATTTATGCAATGAATCAAGTGTGAAGACTAACAATAATATTTATTCACAATTTCTTCTCTTCATATATTCATTGTTTCTACTCACAGTGGCCCCACTAACAACGGCTTGCTAGCAATTACGTAACGCTACATATCATTAAACTGGCAGCGTCCAACGCTCGCTCGTTCAGTAGGCTACAGCTCTTGCGCCATGTGGCATAACGCATGACTCTGGGGCCAAGTTCAAGGTCCTTTTAGAGGAAACCGACTTATTCGAAGGCTTTATTTAATTTTGGCGAAAATGAGTTTATCCTAAAATTGGCTTATTACATAAAACAATGATACAGTGGGACGTCTTTGCTCAAGCCATTCGCTACAGTTCCAATTTTCCATTTCTGTTCTGACATTTGTTTACCAATATACCAATACGCTGTACGATAGACTAGTTTGTTGTTGTCCAATATACCAATACGCTGTACGATAGACTAGTTTGTTGTTGTCCAATATACCAATACGCTGTACGATAGACTAGTTTGTTGTTGTCCAATATACCAATACGCTGTACGATAGACTAGTTTGTTGTTGTCCAATATACCAATACGCTGTACGATAGACTAGTTTGTTGTTGTCCAATATACCAATACGCTGTACGATAGACTAGTTTGTTGTTGTCCAATATACCAATACGCTGTACGATAGACTAGTTTGTTGTTGTCCAATATACCAATACGCTGTACGATAGACTAGTTTGTTGTTGTCCAATATACCAATACGCTGTACGATAGACTAGTTTGTTGTTGTCCAATATACCAATACGCTGTACGATAGACTAGTTTGTTGTTGTCCAATATACCAATACGCTGTACGATAGACTAGTTTGTTGTTTACCAATATACCAATACGCTGTACGATAGACTAGTTTGCTGTTGTCCAATATACCAATACGCTGTACGATAGACTAGTTTGCTGTTGTCCAATATACCAATACGCTGTACGATAGACTAGTTTGCTGTTGTCCAATATACCAATACGCTGTACGATAGACTAGTTTGCTGTTGTCCAATATACCAATACGCTGTACGATAGACTAGTTTGTTGTTGTCCAATATACCAATACGCTGTACGATAGACTAGTTTGTTGTTGTCCAATATACCAATACGCTGTACGATAGACTAGTTTGTTGTTGTCCAATATACCAATACGCTGTACGATAGACTAGTTTGTTGTTGTCCAATATACCAATACGCTGTACGATAGACTAGTTTGTTGTTGTCCAATATACCAATACGCTGTACGATAGACTAGTTTGTTGTTGTCCAATATACCAATACGCTGTACGATAGACTAGTTTGTTGTTGTCCAATATACCAATACGCTGTACGATAGACTAGTTTGTTGTTGTCCAATATACCAATACACTGTACGATAGACTAGTTTGTTGTTGTCCAATATACCAATACGCTGTACGATAGACTAGTTTGTTGTTTACCAATATACCAATACGCTGTACGATAGACTAGTTTGCTGTTGTCCAATATACCAATACGCTGTACGATAGACTAGTTTGCTGTTGTCCAATATACCAATACGCTGTACGATAGACTAGTTTGCTGTTGTCCAATATACCAATACGCTGTACGATAGACTAGTTTGCTGTTGTCCAATATACCAATACGCTGTACGATAGACTAGTTTGTTGTTGTCCAATATACCAATACGCTGTACGATAGACTAGTTTGTTGTTTACCAATATACCAATACGCTGTACGATAGACTAGTTTGTTGTTGTCCAATATACCAATACGCTGTACGATAGACTAGTTTGTTGTTGTCCAATATACCAATACGCTGTACGATAGACTAGTTTGTTGTTTACCAATATACCAATACGCTGTACGATAGACTATTTTTTTGTTTCCAAAATACTAATATGCTGTACGATAGACTATTTTTTTGTTTCCAATATACCAATACGCTGTACGATAGACTATTATTTTGTTTCCAATATACCAATACGCTGTACGATAGACTAGTTTGCTGTTTACCAACATACCAATACGCTGTACGACAGACTAGTTTAATGTTTACCAATATACCAATACGCTGTACGATAGACTAGTTTCTTGTTTACCAATATACCAATACGCTGTACGATAGACTAGTTTGTTGTTTACCAATATACCAATACGCTGTACGATCTACTAGTTTGTTGTTTACCAATATACCAATACGCTGTACGATCTACTAGTTTGTTGTTTACTAATATACCAATACGCTGTACGATCTACTAGTTTGTTGTTTACCAATATACCAATACGCTGTACGATAGACTAGTTTTTGGTTTCCCAATATACTAATACGCTGTACGAATGGCCAAGCCGGAGAGAACAAATGTCGTGTCGCCTTGTACTGCATAAACAAATAACAACTCCAAAGGATTCTGCACAGCAGGAGCCACCCAAAACCAATCTAACCAACAAATGGAAGGTAGACAACCTCTCTCCCAAGCTTGAACCAGTCGCCTCCCATTCCTCCACACAAGATTCACGTATACTATGTTGCATCTCCCAGCAGGTGAGAAAGGGGAGACGGGTGTTGGACACTAAATAAAAATTAAATAAACCGGTCTAACATAGCTCACTTACAAACTCAAAGAGCTTCTAGGGCGCTGGCCAACATTATAGGATCTAACTCAAGCCGCCCGAGACGCCAACTGTACTTGCAGCATCAAGGACACTGTCAAGCGTCACGGACAACTGAGCCATCTGATAAACGTATGAATGCTACGCTTCTTTCAGTCCTTTTGGCAAAAATATCCGGGTTCTTTGATGTGCCGACGCGGCGACATGAATTTTTAAAAAAGGTGAACCACGGATTAAAGAGTTATTACAAAAAGTCGACTCTTGTGAGTAAACGTCGCTTCCGTGATCATCACCGAAATGCGAACCCAGGTATTTCCGGTTCAGATCACAGCTGCCAAGATTGTGTTACATATACCAAGCGTTGTGTTTATATCAAACTGTGAGTTCTTTGCTCTCTTCATTGCCTACCTGTTATTTAATACTATTTGATGGTGGTGTATGAAATTAAAAAAAAAAGTTCCAAAGTTAAAGTTTTAAAAAAGTAACCCAACGACACCAACAACACCGGATTGACTACAAAAAATGTCAGCACTACTCTATCGCCGTCTCCATCATTCCTTTCTTCCAATGACTCTTACACTACCGTTATGGATAAGCTCTTGAGTTCTTCATCTTGAAACAATGGGAAGGCCTGTGGGTGGAAACTACCGGCAGTTGTATAAAGCAGTCATAAAGGACAAGGGTTGGGTGGGGTGGGGTGGTGTGGGGTGGAGGTGAGAGAGACAGAGAGAGAGAGTGTTAAGGTAGGGTGGGGACAACTAGGGTATGGGGGCAACCAAGTACCTATCAAACATTTCTAGACTGGGACCGATGTATTCCATGTCTGACAAAAGTGTTCACCAGTTGGAAGTAGGGATGAGGTGTGGCGTGGTAGGAGGTATTTTTTATCCTTGCGGTCCAAGAATCTATGAATACAAACGAGGAGACAGTGATTTCCTTATTCATAGTATCTAGAACTCTACAGCATCTCATGAAGATAAAAAGAAAGGAGGAGCCTCAGATAGACTGTATTGTTGTGTTTTTCTGGCAGCAGGTTTTAAGAACGTCTCACGAATACTTCCAGAGTTTATGAAGACGCACTGAGCATGCTCCAGCTCGCTCCAGCTCTCCCCAGCTTCCCGCCCCCTCTCTATATCTTTCTCTAATTTTCTCTCCTCTCTCTCTTCCCTCTGTCTCAAACTCTCTCTCCATCTCTCTCTTTCCTTCCCTCCCTCTCTCTCTCCTCATGTCTGTTTGTCTCTACCTCTCTCTTCCCCCGCTCTCTAACCTCCCCCCTCTCTCTTTCAACCTCCATTCATCACCTCCCCCTCCCTCTCTGTTCAGGGATGGGTATGTTTACAATAAACGCGAGAGGGACTAAAAGAAATACTAATTGTAAAATTAAGGATACACTGTTGAATCTCTACAACTGTTGCGCTTTGTGAAGCATTTTATGTTTGAATTGCGCTATACAAAATAAATTATTATTATTATTATCTCTATCTCTCGCTCTTTCCCTCCCTCCCTCCCTCCTATCCCCTTCTCATTCTGCAGGACCTCCAGACACTCAGAGTTCTCATTTGCACAAGAATTGTCGGCAGAATGAGGCAGTGTTGTGCGGTTGGCTTAACTGTAATTGAAGTTTCTGTGACTGTGAAGCAATAGAAATGAATTGCATGGTCGTAACGAAGAGCTGTGGATAGAGTAATGCCGACACAACAAAGCCCTCTCTATGCCAGGCTTTGTCAACCCATGAATGATCTGCATAAACTTTCACCAGCATTTATTTATCCACTCTACCGTACAAAAGCAACAACCGTACTATAGGTGTGTGTAGCGCATTTAATTTTTAGTGATACCATAAACACTCAGTGTGCCCCGCATTTTGGCGCCAGTCATAGAACTATAGTAGTTGTCTCCCTTGTTGATTACCGCCAGCATTTACTATTATCTCTCTAAAGCTGTATTATAGTCACTCAGGGCCGGACCTGGGAAAAGTCGAAGGGGGGGGGGGGGGAGGGGGGTTACAGATTCAGCGAAGGCGCGAAGCGCCGAGCCTTCCAGGGGGTCCGGGGGCATGCTCCCGTAAAAAATTTTTTCAAAGATGCCAAATGGTGCAATCTGGTGCAATCTGAACCTTGAAAAAGCCATTTGTGATGGCCTGGGACTTTGAGCTTTTTGAACAATTGAACTGACAAACTCTGGGGTACAAAAATTATCCTCTGCCCCTCCCTTTAAAAAAAAAACACACACACACACAAACATTTATTTATCAGCAGAGATGTTTTGTATACTATTATTATTCACTACTTTTTGTTGATCGTTAACGGTATAAAGCTTTAACTTGTAGTTTATGAACATCACCGCCCTGCTTTCACTTTCAGTCTTGCTGCACTAGGTTCCTCGGCATTAATACCATTTGTGAATTGTATCTTCTGGCAAAACAGTTCACTGCCTCTTTGAAGTCAATATCAAAATCCATGTGCACTTTCAGTAAAGCAAGTCCATTGAGTCTCTGTTGCCCCATTGTAGAGCGCAGGCAGTTTTTGAGGTTGCGCAACTGACTGTTTGAACGCTCACACTCGGCAGTAATGACAGGCAAAGGTTCTTTAGCATGATGAACAGGTTGGGATAAAAATCCCTGTCACAATGTTTCAATGCTTATGATGCCGTGGATGGGATGATAGCTGTCGCATTCTCAGCAGCACTTCGCCCTTTGCAAACCCACCGTTGGTATTCTGCATCAAGGGTAGCGTTGTCTGGTAGGTCATATTCTTCTGGAGGGGCCGCAGGTTGGTTGTCACAGAGAGTCTGTCGGGATGTTTGACGAGGAACAATAACATCAGTTGTCAAAGCATTTGCCATTTTGCTGACTTCACCAAACCAGGCAACGAACGCTGTGTTCATAATTATCAACTTAGCATCTTAATTAATATTTCTAAAAAGTCGTTTTTGGGAGATTAGGGCAGTATCAAGGTGAAGGTGCTGTAAGGGGCTTGCGGCCAGAACAAGAAAATATGGCTGCATTTACTAATTTAGGCTTAGGGGTTGGGTTACTTGGTCGTTTCAACGGGAAAACGCTTTGGACGTTTCAACGGATCCCTTGAAATGGATTTCCGTTGAATTGTCTATAAATAACTTCTGGACCAAGAGTGACTAAAAACTGCAATGTTTTAAAAACAATTTGTAAAAAATTGCAACTTTGCATTTAACAAAATTTTTTTTTTATAGTTTGGAGGGGGTGGGGTTGGGAGGTTCCGGAACCCAGGTACCCCCCCCCCCCCCCGCCCCTGGGTCCGGCCCTGGTCATTTATGGCAATTATATTATGCACAACTCTTCTTACAATAATTATTTTTTTTTAATCTCTATCTACTGATGTCGCTGCAAGGGACGGCGCTCCAAAAGCAAATTTACGGTTTTTATATTGGACATATGTATTATTTGTTTTATGATGATGATGATGATGATGATGATGATGATGATGATGATGATGATTATTATTATTATTATTATTATTATTATTATTATTATTATTATTATTATTTGTGGTACGTAACACAGGGGGATTTAGTGCTAAACAAGATGGCAAACCATTCAAATGTATTTCCAGCTACTCGTTCACAGGCATTTTGAACAGTGATAATTTTCTTAGGCGGTATTGTGATTCGGATTTGATCTTAAAAACATCTTGCGCTGTATCTCAAACGATATGACACGCACGCACACACACACATCCCCCATAAACGCGCTATTGAGTGCTGATTAAATGAACACCAAAAATTTGTCTTTTTTCTGTCTCACACACGCAGACACACACACCCACACGCACACACACACACACACGCACACCCGCACTAATTATATGAACCTCCAATACGCACAAACACATTTTGGGTGCAGGTTACGTGAACTACTTTCCACATCGGAATAGACAGGAGTGTCTTGAACTCCGCGCACTGTAGTTTTGTGAGTTCTGCCAGACACGTTTTAAAGCATTTTTTATATCCAATGCACGGTGCTTCAAAGACTACCCACGCCCCCCTCTTTTCCCAATTTCCGTCGAAAAAGTAGTCTGCGTATGTTTAGTTTAATGTAATTTAATTTAATTGTTGTTATAGAGCGCTTTACCACCTTAAATAATAAGGATATTTATATAGCGCTTTTTACCAATGAACAATATCAATTCAAAGCGCAGTACTCACGCATTCATTCCAAACACCCGGCTTCATACACTTGCTAACGAATAAGAGACGAGGGAGGGAGGGAGGAGGGGAGAGCTGAGGATGGGTGTTGGGGTGGGTGGTGGCGGTGGTCTGAATCAAAACAAAAAAACAAAACAAAACAAATGGAGGAATTACGATGATGATGATGGGAGGCAAGATCAGAACCATTTAAGGAAGAGATGAGCTTTCAAGTTGGATTAAGTAGCTATGTTTGAAGACCTGCGAAGAGAGAGCTAGAGGGGAAGAGAGTTCCAAGTTGAAGGGCCAAGCACTGAGAAAGATCGACGGCCAGCAGAGGAGAGTTTGTAGCGGGGTATGGGAAGCATGAGGGTGTCAGAGTAAGAACGAAGATTTCTAGAAGGCTTATAGAATTGAATGTTCTGAGTGAGGTAGGAAGGGGCTAAGCCATGGACGCACTTGTAACATAAAACAGCGATTTTGTAGATCATTGTTAAGAGCTGCTCAAGGTGCTGGCCGATATAAGACCTAACTCAAGCAGCCTGAGGCGTCCACTTGCTACTTTAAGGGCACTGTCTGAAGCCCTAAGCCACTGAGCACCATCCTAGGTGACCGACTGTGGGGAGAATGGACCTAGTGATTACTAGGTGTGTTGATGTAGAGGCGTCCACTTGCTGCTTTAAGAGCACTGTCTGAAGCCCTAAGCCACAGAGCACCATCCTAGGTGACCGACTGTGGGGAGAATGGACCTAGTGCTTACTAGGTGTGTTGATGTAGAGGCGTCCACTTGCTGCTTTAAGAGCACTGTCTGAAGCCCTAAGCAACTGAGCACCATCCTAGGTGACCGACTGTGGGGAGAATGGACCTAGTGCTTACTAGGTGTGTTGATGTAGAGGCGTCCACTTGCTGCTTTAAGAGCACTGTCTGAAGCCCTAAGCAACTGAGCACCATCCTAGGTGAACGACTGTGGAGAGAATAGGAGTAGTGCTTGCTAGGTGTGTTGATGTAGCTGAAGTTGATGTAGCTGATGTTGATGTAGCTGATGCTGATGTTGATGTAGCCGATGTTGATGTAGCTGATGTTGATGTAGCCGATGTTGATGTAGCTGATGTTGATGTAGCTGATGCTCGCACATCTAGGCTACAAGTAATAATAATAATGTTCGTCATTTGTAAGGCGCCTTAGCCTAAGGATCAAGGCGCGCAAGGGGTTGGGAGAATGGGAAGACAAGACAGACAAAACTGGACAAAAGATACATAATATACATATGTACAAAATACAGTTAAACTATGAAAAACACAAGCACGCACACCTGCTTACAGTCTCTTGTAAATGACTAATTAAAATATTCCCTAAAAAAGTGTCCGATTATTTAAAGTCCCAGCGATGGAATGCGTTCCTGCACAGGCAAAACCTCGGTTTATACTCTCACATATACAAATACACTCTTTCGCTGTGGTGCTAATTTTAGAATCGACTTTGATGCTATTAATAGGCTCATAAACGAAAGAATTGATCGATTTAAATGGACAAGGTAATTTTGAAAAACGTTATGTGTGTGGCTAATCTCCTTTTTCCGGAGTAGCAACACCCACTGTGCATTTGAAAAGGATCTGGGACTCTGAGAAGTGTGACCTTGAGGCCCTTTAAGGTAATTACTGTATTGTTTTGTTGGAAAGCGGTTGGAGATTGGTGCGGGTTGAAAGGGGTAGAGGAGGGGAGGCGGTAGTGGAGGAATTTTAACGGTTAACCTTTATTGTTCTTTGTGCTACGTTTGAAAAAACGAAAAAAGAAAAGGTAATCTTGTCAAAGTAATTTTCAGGCACTGAACTCAGCCCGTTTAGATATTGCGAAGGTATTGAACTGAGAAGACGGCCCTCACTGGTAATATGCCTTAGAGACTCAGAAATTCCATACACAGTATTCCAAGCAGTTTCGTATGCGCTAAAGGCACTGTGTCAAAACAATCACATTGACAAGAGGAAGACGAAGAAATTTTAGATGCGTGCGTGCGTGTGTGTGTGTGTGTGAGAGAGAGCGTGTGTGTGTGTGTGGGGCTGTATTCATGGCGTTTTGGGTTTATAAACCTTGCACACTTAGTATACAATGGGTTCACAAACAAAAATGGGGTACCAATTTGTAAACCCATTTTGTTTTCCATTGAAATGCGCTGAAGTGCTCTTTAAGTGCATGCAAGTGCAGTTGTAGTGCATGGAAGTGCAGTTGTAGTGCATGTGCACTTAAAGTTCACTTCGCGAAGTGCAGTTGTAGTGCATGTGCACTTAAAGTTCACTTGGCCAAGTGTAGTTGTAGTGCATGTGCACTACAACTACACCAGGTCAAGTGTAGTTGTAGTGCACATGCACTACAAGTACACTTGACCTGGTGTAGTTGTAGTGCATCTTCCAGACGGGTAGGATAAGGAACTTTCCTCGACGATTAGGGTAAGGCAGTGCCTCGACGATTAGGGTAAGGCAGTGCCTCGACGATTAGGGTAAGGCAGTGCCTCGAAAAGGGTTAGGGTCAGGGCTAGTTGCAGCGCTGCAACTAGCCCTGACCCTAACCCTTTTCGAGGCACTGCCTTACCCTAATCGTCGAGGCACTGCCTTACCCTAATCGTCGAGGAAAGTTCCTTATCCTAGCTGTGTTTTTGAACAAACTTGACCTACTTCGTCTCTAAGAGGCGAGGAAAATTGCTAAAAGTATCCGTTTTTCGAAGAAAGTTGACCTAATTCGCCGCCTAAGAGGCGCGAAGTACGTCAAAGGACCCCATTTTGACATGAATACAAGTATGTGTGTGTGTGTGTGTGTGTGTTTGTGTGTGCAAGGTATACGTGAGTATGAAAGTGTTTCCGTCAATGTCCGTGTGTGTGCGACCGTGTGAATATGTACGCGATAGATTTGTCTTTGTGGATGTATGTCTTTACATATGCCGCGCGCAGTCATGTGTGTAGTTTGTTTTGAAATTTATATTCTAGATTTAATAAGATGACCGTTGTAACGGCAGAACAGAGTAACGTCTTTATTTTCTTGATGCATTGGGGACACGTCTGACACGCTTTATCTCTTTTATTTGCTGTATTTATTTATTGTATCTTATCTTATAACCTTGTAATCTTACTTTAATTTACTCGCACGCATACACGCACGCACACATCCATTATGCATAAACACACACACGCACACAAGCTTACACCTTTACACACACACACGCACGAACGCACACACACAAACACATTTCTCTCTCTTTTACACACACACACACACACACACAAACACACACCTACACGCACGAACGCACACCCACATACACACAAACACATTTATCTCTCTTTTACACACACACACACACGCACCCACACACACACACACACGCACACACACACACACACACACAATGTTTTCCCTTCTTTTTCTTTCTGTTTTGTGTTGTAGAGGTACATATAAGCCTATTAGTAGATTTTGCAAATATATCTGACTGCAAATTCCATTTGAAACAGTTAGGTTAATTCCCATTTAAATTGCCAGCAAGATGCGCGGGTAAACTGCTAGTTTGTTTATAGATCTCTTACGATGCATTGTGAGATTACTGCATGTCTTGATGGAACATTTCGTGTGTGAGGAGCAAAAACTGGGGCTTATCAAAAGCACCCTTTCCTCCCATTGCAGATCTTATCATCAAAGGCTGTCGCCTGGGAAATTCCAGTTCTCATACGATTATACAGGGAGCAGAACTGCTCTAAACGGCAAAAAACTGTTCACCCTTCACTTTTGGGTTTTGGAACTCTTTGAACCGCCCCATGAACCCTCCAGTTAAGACAGGCCATTATGGCCTGTCTTAACTGGAGGGTTCATGGGGCGGTTCATGGGACGGCTCGTGGAGGTTCACAAACCTTTCCCCCCCCCCCCCCAAATTATCAGATCCCGAACAAAAAGATTTGGTATCTGAAAACCTCGAAAAAAGGTTCGTGAACCTACACGAACTTTCAAATTAAGACAGGCCATTAATGTCATTAAAATAAGTGGATAGTCTGACGAGGAAAACTCAGTCTGTTTCGTGTTTTAATGAATCACGTGATTTGTGTTGAAAACAACAGTGGTCATCTAAAATTATATAAAAGAAACATATCCAATGACCGACTGTTTTACGTTATTAAAAGGAATTGAAGCTGAACCGCGGAAAACCAGCGTGTTTGATGTTTTGATTACTAGCGGTGTGTTTTCTCATCGAATAAAAGCGGATAGCATAACTCATTTCGTAACAAAAGCCTGACAGTTCAAAGTTGGAATCTGCAAACAAATATTTTCTGCTTATTCATTATTATTCTTTTAAACTACTCTAGCATAAATGAAATAGATTGAAGTTGGGACCGGTAAATCCCAGCTATGTTTTGGTGACTCGAGAGATTTGATAATAATTTTTGTTGATGGCATCACATTTTTAAACAAATCTGAAAATTGCATGACTTGGTGTATAATTTCAGAGAGTTGTTAGCCCAAGCTGGGGAAAAAAATATCAACCGAAGTTATTTTTCTTAGAAGGTCTTTTGAACTGTGCTAACCTAGCGAAAGTACAAGAAATGAAACTCCGAATCAAAGAAAATCATCGTGTTCCCTGCGCTTTTGTTATTAATCTATTTTTGACTCGCATGAATAGCGATGCGAGTCTAGGAACTCGCCCAAGAAAATTTTTTCCCCAGATTTTTGCACAAGCGTGTTTGCCAGTATCAGACTGTTTCTCTGGCAAACTCCAAGAGGTCTCTGTCATTTGCCTAGTTGTTGGAGTGGGGTCCCCATGTCTAATTTACCTTAATAAAAATATATGAAACTTGAGTAGTTACTATAAATAGATGAATATTGTGTACATGTACACACACTTTCTGTAGTTCAGACCGAAAGGGCAAAATCTACTGGCATTGTACCATGTGCTGTATTGTCCAAATATATCAGGTACAGGTTTGCTTTGCTTGGGACAGGATATATATATGAGAGAGAGAGAGAGAGAGAGAGAGAGAGAGAGAGAGAGAGAGAGAGAGAGAGAGAGAGAGAGAGAGAGAGAGAGAGAAATAATAACAATTATTTGTCCGGCGCATGGCATAAACACCCATTCTTTAGGGGCAAACGGCTATAATTTATCTCTCACTGATGATGGTATTGAGATCGATCATGTTGGACCTGCAACAGCATAAAATTATACATAAAGATAATGCAGAGAGTTAGACGTTGGCCTCTCCCCAACCAAACCGTAGGATCCCACTTCATCATGCGGGGTCTTATGGCTATAATTATGCATATATTCCCCCAGCATCCATCCTTACCCCTCCCCTTTCTCTCTCTCTCTCTCTCTCTCTCTCTCTCTGCATATACTCCCCAACCTCACCCCCCCCCTCTCTCATCATACCTCTACACGATACAGTTCATGCATGCCTGCACTTTCTTATGCCTGTAATGATACACATTTATACCCCCCCCCCCCCTCCAATTCCACTTCCGATTTTGTTGGCTCGTTTCTCGTCATTCTATTCTCTGTTCTTTCTGTTATCTTGCAGAAACGTGTTCTCTCAAGACAACCTTGTGACACCACGGACCCCTCACAACAAACCCCCTCTGCCACGTTCCTCTTCTTTTTGCTTGAAATTATTATTATTATTATTATTATTATTATTATTATTATTATTATTATTATTATTATTATTATTATTATTATTATTATTGGGTGCTCTTCAAGAAGCAAATTGGCTCGTTGGGCTTGTTGAGTTCAAAAGATCCACTGTTAATAGGATAGATCCTTTTAACGCCAACACATTGAGTTTTATGCTCAACTGAAAAAGATGGTTACAGCTAAAAATAACTCTTTGGAAAGTACAGTTGTTAGATTTTCAATCAACAAATTCCATAGTTCGTGTGCCTATCAATAACAACCGCTAGCCACCGATCTTAAGCTAAAAATAGCATTTACCCAAAACGTTCAAAGTACAAAGTTGCTCGGTAAGGTTTTCCGTTTTACGTTGATACAATAGACCCTCACCTACCCCAGACACCGAAGACGCTCTCTTGAAGCCGCGTGGTTCATTCAGAAATGGGGTGGCCTCGTGGCGCAGTGGATAAGTCGCCTGTTTCCTATGCCGAAGGTCGCGGGTTCGATTCCCGCAAGGGGCGAACGTATGTGACTTAGGTACGAGACTATTGAGGTCACCGAGGGTTTTCTCCGGGCACTCCGGTTTCCTCCCTCCCTTCAATAATGGTACAGGACGCAGTCAATATAAATATTTGAAAAAAATAAAAATTCGATTTTCTTTCCGTCTTCTAATAGCGATCTCCCTGCCTTTACACCACCTGTTTGAGTGATGGATGTGTGTTTGGTATGTGTGAGGGTGGATGAGACAGGTGAGCGTGTATGTTGGTATAGGTCGCCGCGCTTTGAGCCTGAATAATTTGGGGTAAGGCGCGTATAGCATCCTGTATTATTATTATTATTATTAAATAGAGTCAAAGATCACATGGCTATGATACTGGTGTACCGTTAAACAGATGAAATCAGTCCTTGTCAGAACAGAAATTGAACATTCAACCTTTAGCAGTGGGTTTGAGCAAGACAACCCACGATGTCATTGTGTAAGGTCATAACAAAGCGAATTTTATGCCAAAACTAAACAAAACTTTAACTGTGTAGCCTTTAAAATTCTGTTTTGGGCAAGACCCTTGAGCCACTCTGTGAACTTGTAAAGCCCTTTGTAACGAGAAACCATTGCACTGTATGCACGTGGCCTTCCGCCCCTTTCGTTCGTTATTTTTCTCTGTGATACAGCCGACACGAGCTTTCAAATCCCAATCCATTCACTATCTTCTTTTAAGATTATTTTTGTGCTCTTGGAAAATTAAATACACATCCCATTTTGTTTTTATTTATATTTTTAATCGTGTTCACGGTGTGTGTGTGTGTGTGTGTGTGTGTGTGTGTGTGTGTGTGTGGATGTGCGTATGGGTGTGTGTGGATGTGCGTATGTGTGTGTGTGTGCGCGCGCGCGTGTACATTTGAATCTTATAATCTCCCCGATGTCACAAATTTAAAATTGAATATTTTGTTTATATTTTTCTCGCCTTTTCTAATTATATTCTGGTTCGTTGCGAATGATGAGATAAACAAAATAGCTTTTTTTTTTCAATTTGAATTCTTTTAGATATCTTTTCACTTATCTTATTTTTCTTCAAATCATCATCATCATCATCATCATCATCATCATCATCATCATCATCATCATCATCATCATCATCATTGTCGTCGTCGTCTTCTCATCCGCGTCATTCTTCTCCTTCTTCCTATCTTCTTATTTCTTTTCTTACATGATAGAAGATGATTTGTTGTCCCCAGTGTTGCACAAGGAAATCTGACTTCGCCTTGTGATCAAGGGAAATCTCCTTGATACTGGTAACCCCACCGTTCATTTTCCTCATCCTCTTTCTTCATTATTCCCTTCTCTTCTTCTCCCCCTCCCACCCATCTTCAAGAAATCCAGGCTGCTTCCCTGAGTGAAAAGAACAAGGAACGATCCTCTCCTATCCTATCCTACCCCGTAATTCGAAAGTCGTTGGGGCACCACAGATGATCGTTTAACCAGCGTACTCCATCTTTCTCCGTCCTCAGCATCCCTCATGGGTTCTCTCAGAGTCAAATTATTTAGTTAGTTATTCATTCCTTACATTGCGGACTGCAAAGAGCCGAATCAGGATCACAAAATCAAGAGCACAACTTGTCTGAAAGAGGACTCATCCCTGATTAGCATAAAAGATCAGTCGAAACAACCCAAGTGGTAACACTGAAGGCTCTCCACCAACCGTTCACTTTACAACTGACGCTGAGGCTATATTCTAAGTTATTGAACTCCCGTTTCCAAAGCAAAATAGAATACATACATCTTTATAAAATATCAACACAACAGGAAAGAAGAACAAGAAAGAAAGAAGAAGAAAGACCTGACAGAGCCCAATCCTCTCCAGGCTGTTGACCACAGCCGATATCCACGAATATAGTGTGGCTCGCCTTGGCCTCGAACAGGTGGTCGTTGAACCTGTAGTAACGTGAGGTTCCTCCATCCTGGCCGGTAACTTCTGTGTAGAAGACTTTCGCCCAGTGGTGCCGTGCTGACATCACCCCTGTTAATCGCCTCTTACGACACTCCGGGAAAAGTCGGGTCTATTCTATTCAGTACCCGAACCCACAGAGCCTAAGGCAACGATTCGAAAAGATATAATTGACATTTGGGGTATCCTAGTGATGTAACGAGGGCAACGGTCTTGGACTTCGTGTTGTCCGGGCGATGTTATTGGAAGCTTGCGTGCCTTACTTCCCTTTAGAGCAGCAACCCATTACACATCGTCTTTGCTTCTTTGAACCATCTGCCGTGCCGTGGCAAAACACAACAAAGTAGATAAGCTCTATTTTGAGAAAACCGACATGTTTTGTGTCTCCATGACTTTCTATATTGATTTAAATATTTATTTATTTATGTTGTCGTTTATATTAGCGCTGTTCCGGATCAACAGCGGCGCAAGACGCTCACCTGCTGCCTTACGTCACTAGAGGCCGTCAATCCTGAGATGTATAACCGCCGTCTTTAACATTATCACTTAACACTCAATGCTTTTGTTTTGCCATCACTTTCATTACGAAGCCAACGCGCCCTTCTATGATGATGTTGAAATCTAAATTTCGACAAAAAATATTTACTTTCTTTGTTTTGTCATTATACGGCAGGCAGAGTGTCGCAGCTTCAAACAAATCCGACTTCTCGTTTCCCTCATTAGTTGAAAACCACCCTTGATTCCTTACAAATCAACCAGATCAGTTTAAAGACACTAATACTAACAGCACAGAGTAGCCCTAGTAATGAAGGAGGAGGAGGAGGAGGAGAAGAAGAAGAAGAAGAAGAAGAAGAAGAAGAAGAAGAAGAAGTCAGAGATAGCGGGGAAATATGGAACAGGATGAGAAGAAAAGGACTAAAAGAACAAATGAATAAATAACGAATTAAGTTCTGAATGGTTTTCTTATAGCCAGAAGACGAAATAAAAGAAGGAAAACGGAGATAACACTGGACAAACTAACAGTGTTCTCATTACATGTATTTCGCTAAAAGCTTCATATGGATCCCAAAGTCCCGTGAGGTATACAGCTTAACATCACACGCATCAAAAGCACATAGTTGAACTAGTCGATGGAAAGAAGGGGGGTAAGTAATTATCAACTTTTCCAGAATTGAACTCTACGTCGCTGAAGAAGCACACTTGCTGTGAGTAGGCGCATTGTATTACGCCACAAACCACTGTGCTGGTTAATAATAAACTAATGTTTATGACGCATGCCTAGTTCTCATAAAAATATCTCTGACATTGTAATCGCGATACAGATAACGGTTAAGGTGACCCAGACGTCAAGTCATTTCTTTTCCGACATTACTGGCTTTTGGCACAGGGGATAGGAAGAGGGAGGAAGGATTGGATCAACGGGTGGTGTGGGTTGGGGACAGTTGGAGAGAGAGAGTGGGAAAGGAGACGGGGGTTTGTTAGGGACCGAAGAGATGGGGATGAGGGGGAGTTAGGGGGGAGGAGGGTGGAAAGGTGGAACGACAGATACGTAGGCTGTTTGCGATCCCCCTCCCTCACCCCACCCCACGCCCTCCCTTTCCCCAAAACATGTGAATTGTTGTTAGCCTCTAAATGGATTTCTCCCATTATTGTTGTGAAGAAGAGGATCGTGATGTTTTACGACAGAGAGGGTGTGGGGGGTGGGAGAGAGAGACAGAGAGAGAGAGACAGAGAAAGAGAAAGAGATACAGACAGACATAGACAGAGAAAGAGATACAGACAGACAGATACAGAGAAATAGATACAGACAGAGAAGCTGTACTGTCTTTTTGACTCCTCGTTTACGTGTTCGTCCTAATATGAATATTCTATTCTTTGTGCGATATGGGCAGTTTTCTACACCCGACGTACTAATATGAATATTCTATTCTTTGCGTGATATGATTTAATTTTCTACACCCGACGTACTAATATGAATATTCTATTCTTTGCGTGATATGATTTAATTTTATACACCCGACGTACTAATATGAATATTCTATTCTTTGCGTGATATGATTTAATTTTCTACACCCGACGTACTAATATGAATTTTCTATTCTTTGCGTGATATGATTTAATTTTCTACACCCGACGTACTAATATGAATATTCTATCCTTTGCGTGATATGATTTAATTTTCTACACAAGACGTACTAATATGAATATTCTATTCTTTGCGTGATATGATTTAATTTTCTACACCCGACGTACTAATATAAATATTCTATCCTTTGCGTGATATGATTTAATTTTCTACACCCGACGTACTAATATGAATATTCTATTCTTTGCCTGATATGATTTCATTATCTACACACGACGTACTAATATAAATATTCTATTTTTTGGTGTGATATGATTTAATTTTGTACACACGACATACTAATATAAATATTCTATTCTTTGCGTGATATGATTTAATTTTCTACACACGACGGGTCGATAAAACGAAAAATAGCGACGTGTAGCTAAGGTTAAACAAAAACGAAAAAACATTAACAGCGTGCATCCAACGCCCGTTGTGATCACAAGAATAATAAATTCTACACCCGATAATTAAAAAAGAAGTTGTGATGATTGCTTCCAAAAGCTCTTGAAACGGCCCGCGCCGTGCCGAGAAAGACAGATTTCGACTCTCTGTAATTAAAATGTCGTTAATTGGACATTTTGTTCAGCTTGTTCCGTGTACCATGCATGCCACCCACCCTCCCATTTTTTCTCTGTCTGTCTCTCTCCCTTCCTCCCTTACGCCCACCCATTCCCAGACTCCTGCAGCTCTGTGTTTACACTGACAGCTTTGTCTAATGCACGGTGAGCAAAGTTCCATTAAATCGAGCTACACGACACGTTAAAGCATTTACAAAGTAGAACAAAAACCCCGCATCGGCAGTTTTTTTTACAGCTTTTGACACAGCTCCATTTCATGATTAGCATGGACAACTGCATACCTTCACCACCCCACCCTACCCCTCCCCATAACCTCCGCCACCCCCACCACCACCACCTACTACTACTACTACTACTACTACTACTACTACTACTACTACTACAGTTTCAAATGCATAGCTCATCCTTACTATCCACATCACGACCAGGAACAACTCTGCTGTTATTATACAATCACCATCATCGTCACCACCACCTACAACACCACCACCAACAAAACTAAGTTCTAAATTGAACAGTTCAAACACCCTGTAAGTACCAATATTATTTCTTGAGAGAAACTTTTAAAGTTTTCTTCTTCTCATCATCATAGATCTCAATGTTTGTCAAGACCCCGTTTTACGCGCAGGAGGCGAAGTTAACATGTGCACAAACACCACCACCAACAACAACAATAACAACACAACAATAACAACAACAACAACAACAACAACAACAACAACACACTTCGAAGTTTGACTTCCAATAGTTGAAAACCATAGATCTCGGTGTGTGTCAATATTTCCCTTTACTCGCAGGAGGTTAAAAATTAATTGTGCCTCTGCGGTGCTCCCCTCTCATCCATCATGAAAACTTGCCTGGCTGGAATGCAGTGCAGCCTTCTTTCTGCTGCACCCAGCATCTTACGACCCAGATGTTTCTGCAGTGCCTGTTGTTCATCACTTACAGCGTATGCAAGGCTTCTGGAGGCCTATGTATGAAGACTAACCACTCGTTTGCAGGTAGGCAGACAGACACACCTATATTTGGACAATTTATTCAGAAATTTTGACAGAACATTATTATACAGCGCATCGTCTTCTGAGTGTAATAACATATAACATAAACATTGACGCGAACAGGCGCGCACACACAAACACACACACGCGCGAACACCCACGCGCACACACACACACACGCACAAACAAACACACGCACGCACACACACACACTGTATGACTATCTAAAGGATCAGAATATCAAGGATGTTTATTGTTGGAAGTTTTTCGTCTCTTCCTTGCTATATCAACAAACAACTGTGCCAATTCTATACACGTTCGCATCGGTACTATTTGTATACTCGACCTTAATGCTATTGAGGCAGTGCATAAACAAATGCATTTTATCGATTTATATCAAAACCGTACTTTTTAAGATTTGGGGTGAGGGTGAGGGGGGCCTGGGAATGGATGGGTGGGTGGGGTGGGGGTTGAATGATAGGTGATGCTGAAAAGTTTGACCTTGGGGCAAATACTAATCTCTTGGATTGAAATAGACGTTTTGACCTGTTGCTCAATGTTATGGAGACAATGAACACCAGCACTCAAAAGAGTGCCACTACGGTACGAGCACACATCCTGCAAGGGCTACCTCGTGGGTGGGTGTGACGGTGGGTTCTATCGTTGCTGGGCTCTGCGCAATGGAATGCTATTACCCACTCGTCGTTCGTCTGCGGGGATCGGCTAGTTAGATCGCCCTATGACTAATCTTAATACATTTATTTTTTTGGCCCGGTCTGTGTGAGGATTGGGTTACAGAGATAGGGAGAAAAGTGTAAAAGATTCACTGACACACTAGCTCTCGCACGGCTATGAAGCATAGGTAGTCCAGCCACTTGTTAACAGTAAATATCACAAATTTATTTCCTCTACTCTATACCTAATTATCGAATCACTACACTAACTTAAATGTCCAAAACGTAATATAACTAGGATTAACTTAACAGTCCAAAGTTCACCTCGAGTAGTTCGGGAAAATGGGTAGATCTATCATCTTTGATGGATCTATTCTGCTACTGTTCTCGATACTTGCTACTGTCTCATCACCGGGTTTTGTGTTCTTTTTGGCCTAATGTTCGTTTTTTCCGGGAGAGTGGACTACCGCACAGTCCCTATAGATCAGTGTTCGTGCAATTATTCTATGGCACTTAGCTGGAACTTCGAGGTGCTGTGCTGTTTTCTCCTCGTCTCGTTTGTTGACAACTGAGCTATTGGAGCTCAATGCTCGCTTCTCAGTTGCAGGCCGCGTGTCAGGGTTGACTCCCAATGGGGTCTATCTCCTGCCGCGGAGCAAGCCTGCTCGTCTGTAAAACATAAGACGATTTTCTGCAACGCCTTGCTTATAAATGGGGTGCAGAGCGTCTCACTGTTGGCAGAAACAGCCCTCAGAGAGATCGTCTCCATTTACACAGATAAGAGATTAACAATCTTCTAAGTCCGTGGTCCACTGGAATCTCCAACATAATTCCTATATATATACATATATATACATCATGGCTAAAATAATCACAAGGAGAAGTAATTTAATAATATACACCTTCTCCGGTACAGCAACTGGTCTGCAATAATACGGATGTGAGAAACAACAGTGGGTCAGTGGGGTTCCTCGTGGTCTCGAAAACCGGTCGCGAAGGGTCAGCCACGTGGTCTAGCAAAGTTTTACCAACATTCACAATTATAAAACATGGCAAGACTTCACAAGCATAATCCAATAATAATATCAATAAATCGCGGTGAAACAAAAGATTGATCATTTACCTTTTTAACAATGTCAGGCTATGGCTATACTGAGATGAATGAATTTCACCCGTCACCTGCGTAGTCTTATGAGAGAGAACTTTCAGCGCGTCCGTCCCTCTCGGGTGAGGTTTTAACAAAGACTAACATTAACAGTGTGGGCAGCTAAAGCCCGCGATATCCCATAAGCCGTTGCGTCCTCGCGGGGGCTGACGGATATAGGTCAGCTGGATTATGTCACGGGCCACGCAAATTTTCCTACACATACTTAGAACAAAACTAACTTATGTCGTCTGCTAGGCCTTGAATTTAAGTTACAAAGGCCAAAGAAGGATGATCTATTAGAGTGTTCGGTCTCATTTCCCCCCCTCCCCCTCCCCTCGTCCTGGTTGGCGTCGTTTTGCGGTTGCCTTGTTTTCGCTGAGAATGTAACCTAAATTTCTCCGACAAGGATCAGGAATGAAAATCCAAATCATGTGATTCTACAAGTTCTGCCTCGCTAAGAAAATAATTGTTCTTTAGAAGCCCTGCATGTAGTAAAAAAAAGTAATAAAAGAAACTTCGTGAAAAGATTGGAGTTTTTATTGCTTGCTTTTGTTACCTCAGTACATGAAAGTTAAAAGGTATGTTGCTGCTGTTGTTGTTGTTGTTTTAATACAGAAAGCATACGAGGCTTGCGTTTCAAATTGTGCAGCAGCAAAGACTAGGCCTAAATACCACCATAATATTTGTGACTAGTTTGGCTATAGATAATGGGATGTACAGACACACAACTGTACAAAGAACGAAGAAACGTCTACAGACGTGCACCTATGAAGACAGAACAGGCTCTGGAATAGCTTTCAATGGTTTTGTACTCAGGGAACTCTATTACTGGCAAGACGAAACCCTCTTGTATTATCGTACTTCACTGTTCTTACGCAAGCTGTGTATTCACCTATGAGAACGCTAAAGCACCTATTGCGTAATTATTTAAAAGATCCTTCCCCCAACATCCAAAACCCCAACCCACATTTGAAAAAAACAACAAAGCCAGACATAAATGTGTAGTGTTATATTTATTTATTTATTGATGAATTTGGGTGGAACACGTTGAGGTCTAATCTGCACGAGTGCATTCCATCGCACGGATCCTGTTTGTGGTCAGCGCCTTGAGCAGGTCTTGGGCTGGAAAAGCGCTAAGACCAATTCAACCACAAAACCCAAAAACAAGTACCACACTTTAAACAAAACTGGTGTAGAATTCCAATGAGCCATGAAGAAAAAACACGCCTTGGACTAGTTATAGTGTGCATGACTACTGCTGCTATTGCTAGTACCAGTACTACTACCATTACTGCTACTACTGCTACTACTACTGTTGCTGCTATTGCTACTGCTACCACAACTACCACCGAAAACAGCTGCTACTACTGCTGCTACTATTACCATTGATAACAACAACATGTTCAGCCATTAATTAGTTAATATATCTGAGGAGTGACTATTTTTGTATATAATTGTGTCGCTTCCCTGTTTAGATTAATTCTTCCTCAAGGGCCATTACGTGTTTTTATTTGTGTTAGTCGGCACTTGTGTCTATTATGTTTTGCGAGCTTCGAGCATGATCTTCGTGGATTAAGCGCCCTACAAGTCTCCATCATCATCATCATCATCATCATCATCATCATCATCATCATCATCATCCTCATCCTCATCATCGTCATCATCATCATCATCATCATCATCATCATCATCATCATCGAGGAATAATACAAAGATATATACCATAATACACAGGCACTTTAAAAAAGTTATTGGAGTCTGCTTGCATTGTGATGCTTTCTTCCTCTTGTTAACAGGCAGTTCAAAATCCATGTGTCTGTATTGCCCTGTTTCTGCCTCTCGCATTGATGGCTTAAACAAAACCGGCAAAAATAACAGCGTGTGAGCGGTAAAACTACTTTCTATGATGAATGCAGCGAGGTGAAAATGGATGGCTAAGCTCAATGGCCAAAACAGACCTTGGCAAAACAGTTGCAACAAGACACAGCAATGTTCTTCTGTGCTCGGGTCAGAACGTTCAGGTCGTCGAGGGTAAAATTCAGTCCTAACACTTTCGCGGTCGCTTGAATGACCTCTTTTCGCAGGACTAGCTTTATCCGGGTGTTGATCAACTAACCTATAGCTATAGTTTCATTGTTGATTCTGAATATTCAAATCCTCTGAGTTGCTTGTGAAGATGTAAGAGAGCCGTTGCTTTAGAACAAGTAGTGTTTGCTGTTGTGATCTAGATTTCAAGCTCACTTGAAAAGAGTCTTAAAGGAATGGGCGGCCTGTGTGAAGTTTTGTCTAGCCGTTGTTTTACAGTTCCGATTCACATATTGTGTCGAAAATTGTGTTGATAGGATATCTACAGATAGCATCTACTCCACTAATTTGGAGTTAAACCGGTTCTAAATTGGTAGGTATGGATACCAAGGGTCTGGGCCTGAGATTCTCATTAAGAAATACTATGAGGGTCAAGGGTAGTTAGGCTATTTTCCAAACTATGCTATGCTATGCTGATCTTGAGAATGGCCTCTCACCACTGTACTACTATTGCACCTTAAAGTACTGTTAAAGGGTATCCTCTGCACACTGGCAATTCATCACAAACACGGTGTGCCAATAGCTGTCTGAACTCAAGACTTCCCAGTTTGAAGTTTTTAACGCGCTGCAGCTATTGATGTGCATGCTGTGCTCTGTTGGTTCCTGTCTGCGTCAATGTTTGTGCCATACAGCGTGGCTGAGATTAAGACTAGATCTTCCCGGATGCTAGGGAGAAGGCCTCGACTAGTCTTAGCTACGCTGTAGGTGTTTGTACCAGCACTGATGAGTATTTCACACTGCTGAGACTCTTGGAGCAAAGCTCCTCATCAGGCAGACTAAACACAACACAACAAATACAGAACACAACACAAATACAAAATACAACACAAATACACAATACAACACAAATACAAAACACTTCCTAAAACTACTTACAAAATGCTCCTGTTCTCTCAGTTGCCTCAGATGATCTGTGTGCCTCTGTGGTTGCTATTTTGCCCGTCTTTGGATCCATTCTCTCCTTCCAGACAACAGTAGAAATCACACACACACACAAACACACACACCCAC
>CM072518.1:6348428-6380928 GCA_036898135.1 Oncomelania hupensis | reverse complement strand
GGCTTCTTATTATTCTAGTTCTGTGGAAGTGGCGTTGCTAAAGTACAAAATTCCTAAATTATGTTTTGTGGTATGAAATATAGTGTTAGAGGGTAAGAGTTGGTGTGAGTAGGTGAGGGCATGTAGGGAAGCGTCAGGCTTAGAGCTACCACACTTCATACAAGAATGCAGATTGTAGATAAAGAGAGTACAAATTCCACACGCAAAATAAGTTCTAAATCTTAGTTCGGAGGAGAGAGAGCGCTTCGATATTCTGAACAAAAGCGTGGCAGCCGCAAGAGCAGTGCTACCAAGGACTGGGGAAGGGGAGGGGAGGGGTTAAAACCAAAAGGGGCTGACTGATCGGTGAAACGTTTGTGTAGAACACACGTGATTAAGGTGTCTCGACTACAAAAGATGGGACTGCAGTTTATTGAAGCACCCTGTATATTATCCCTATTTGACGCTGTTGATGGATTGACAGGAAAGATCTGTCTCCTCTTCTATGCCGCCAATAGTTTTCTGCAGCTGTGGACTTGTGCCATAGACAAAAGACGGCCGCCTTGCCGTGCTCCAAGCTCGCCAGTGCGTCAGCTTGGCCCGCTGAAAATCAAGTGACTGATTTTCCAAAGCACAAGAATGAAGTCCTCATTACATGATTATTGCTTTAGGTCCAGAATGAAGTCCTCATTACATGATTATTGCTTTAGGTCCAGAATGAAGTCCTCATTACATGATTATTGCTTTAGGTCCAGAATGAAGTCCTCATTACATGATTATTGCTTTAGGTCCAGAATGAAGTCCTCATTACATGATTATTGCTTTAGGTCCAGAATGAAGTCCTCATTACATGATTATTGCTTTAGGTCCAGAATGAAGTCCTCATTACATGATTATTGGTCCAGCGGACCTAAAGCAATAATCATGTAATGAGGACTTCATTCAGGCTTATGTTTTTTCAGGAAAACCATCTTCATGCGAAAGAAATACTCACAAGTTGGCTGGTTGGCAATCGAGATGGGAAGGAACCGCCTAACGTTTTGAAATGAAAGTGAATTCATTTGCCTGAACATATCTGGCATTCATCCGTCTATGACATGACTGCACAAATTGGTACACAACTTATATCTAACCGATGGTCATACCAACGTCCTCATTGCAAGAGGAAACAACAGTATTGGTAACAATCAGAACTGTTCGCACAATGAAAGAAACAACAACAACAACAAACAAACATTAATGACTAGCCATTATGTCTACTGAGAGAAAATTGAATCCAAGTATACATGTCTAAAGTGCTGTCCAGAGGGTAAAAAGAGAAGGCGGAGGTGGGACGAGTGAAGGGGGGGGGGAAGAGAGAGAGAGAGAGAGAGAGAGAGAGAGAGAGAGAGAGAGAGAGAGAGAGAGAGAAGATACTGGACATGGGTTTGGGGTGTGGGGATGTTTGTAATTAAGGCGAGTGTCTATACAGGTTAATAAATGCAACAGACAAATTAATAAATCCATCTTCACTGAGCCCGCGCTAGATTGCCGCAAAAAGAATTAACCGTTTGCATGTGCCCGAGCACAAGAGCATTTATCAAGATGGGTACCATAGCATACACGTAGACAACACACAGCCATTGGTATCACAGATAGATCGAGGTTCCGCTACAGGCACTCGACTTGAGTAATGCCCCATGTGGCAAGAGTGTTAACGTTTGTTTATGTTCACATACACACACACGCCCGCACATAGGATACCGTTTTTATTTGGTACATGAGTCTTGAGTACCAACAATACCATCAGATTTTTCACACACACACACACACGCACACACCCACACCCACACCCACACCCACACACGATTCAGTTCTTATTTGGTACACGGGTCTTCATACCATCAGCGCTCTCTTTATCTCTATCTCTCTCTCCTCACACACATACACACACACACACACAACACACACACTGTATGTTTTCATTAGTAATTGGCTTGTCTGCAGGAGGTTTTGTTGAGGGTTTTATGACGTCATTTCATTTACCGAACTGAAGTGCTAAGTTCATGGGAGAGGGGGATAGTTCAGGTAGAGAGACAGAGAGAGGGAAGAGAGAGAGAGAGAGAGAGAGAGAGAGAGAGAGAGAGAGAGAGAGAGGGAGGAAAGAGGGAAAGAGAGAGAGAGAGAGGGAGAGAGAGGAGAGAGAGAGCCAGGGAAAGGGAGAGAGAGGGAAAGAGAGAGAGAGGGGGAGGTAAGAGGCGATAGAGAGACAGAGATGGCGACTGGGAAGAAATAGAGAGAGAGAGATAGAGGGAGGGAGGGAGAGAGATATAAATAGGGAGAGAGAGATACAGACAGGAGAGAGATCGAGAGCCAGACAAAGAAAGAGAGAGGGTAAGAGGCGATGGAGAGACAGAGAGGGCGACTTATAGGGAGAGAGAAGGAGGGAGGTGGAGAGATGTAGAGATGGAGAGAAAGATACAGAGAAGAGAGAGAGAGAGGGGGGAGAGAGAGAGAGAGAGAGAGAGAGAGAGAGAGAGAGAGAGAGAGAGAGAGAGAGAGAGAGGCAATGAAGAGCAGAGATGGCTACTGGGAAGAAAAAAAGAAAGAAAGCGAGAGAGGGAGAGAGAGAGAGAGAATTAGTTATTCATTGCTAACAGGGTACAGCGGAATGCAAAAAGCCGAATCGGGATCACAAAATCAAGACCACAACTTGGTTGAAAGAAGACTCACTCCTGATCGGTATAAAAGATCGGTTGAAACAACCCTAGTTGTAACACTGAAGGCACTCCACCAGCCGTCCATCATTTTACAATGAAGGCATTCCTAGCAGGGGACGCTGAGACTATATTCAAATTTATCAAACCCCCGTTTACAAAAAGAAAAAAGAATAAAAACATCATTATAAAATACCAACAAAACACACTATATAAAATGCCTACATTGCTAAATAATAATATCATAGGAAGCTCTAGTGATCATTTGGCATAAAGCGCCCAATACTCACAGGCGCGGCTGACCCAACAGACCTCATACACAGATGATGAGCTTTGGAGAAGTTTTCCAAAACAAGGGTTGAGAGAGAGAGGGTGGGGGAGAGAGAGAGAGAGAAGTGGAATGATGAAAGAAGAGAAGATGATGGAGAGAGAAAGAGAGAAGAAAGAGAGGAAGAGAGAGAGAGAGCGAGAGAGAGAGAGAGAGAGGAGAGGAAAGATGAGAGAAGAGAGAGAGGAAAGAGAGAGGGAGGGAGAGGGAGAGAGACGATGGAGAGACCGAGATGGCGACTGGGACGAAGGGGGGGGGGGGGGAGAGGGAGAGAGAGAGAGAGAGAGAGAGAGAGAGAGAGAGAGAGAGAGAGAGAGAGAAGTGGAATGATGAAAGAATTAAGAGAGGATGATGGAGAAAGACAGAGAGGAGAGAGAGAAAGAAGAGAAAGAGAGGAGAGGGAGGAAGAGAGAGAGAAGATAGGACTGATGAGAGAAAAGAGATGTAAAGGAGAGACAGATGAAAGAAAGGAGAGGAAGAGAGAGAGAAAGAGAGAGAGAGTGAGGACAGAGGCAGAGAGAGAGAGAGAGAGAGTGAGGACAGAGGCAGAGAGAGAGAGAGAGGGGGGGAGAGAGGGGAGGGGGATGGAGAGAGAGAGGGAGAGGAGAGGAGAGAGTGAGATGCGATGGAAGGACCGAGATGGCGACTGGGACGAATGAGAGAGAGAGAGAGAGAGAGAGAGAGAGAGAGAGAGAGAGAGAGAGAGAGAGAGGTGGGGGAGTAAGAGAAATAAAAGAGGAGGGTGGGAGGGGAGAACCTTCACCACCACCATCTTCTCCCTCTTTCTTGTCATAATTATGACTATCCTCTTGCTTCCTCTTCTCCTCATCCTCATCCTATTGATCAAAGGCTTGACAGTGTGGCAAATGGCCCCCAAATAATTTATCTAATTCTTTTTAAAAAGAAACAGAAGTAAACATGCTAGCGATGGGGTTTATAAAAAATAAATATTTCACAACATATTAACTACAAAGCACAAACGTAAACAGGCAGTCGGCACAGGGACGTTGTGTGTAAATATATGCCGGCTATTTCATAACAGCAAGCTCCCACGTAAACACGCAGTGTATGCACGTAAACACACATGCATTAACTGGGGACGAATATGATATGATCATCATCATCATCAGCAGCAGCAGCCAAAGTATTAACGTCAACGTTATCCTTATCATCATCATCAACAGCAGCAGCAGCAATAGCAGTATTCACATCAATATAGCAGCAGCCGCAGTGTTAACATCAGCAGAAGCAGCAGCTGCAGCCACAAACGCTGCTTCAACATTTCGTCATCGTTCTTCTCGTTCCTCCTCTTCGTCATCATCGTCTTTGTCCTCGCCATCATAATCATCATTAGCAACAGCAGTCGCGGCATCAGCATTAACGTCTCCTCCTGCTGCTCCTACTCCATCATCATCATCATAATAATAATCATCATCATCATCATCAAAATCATTGTCATCACCATACCTCCTTTCTTTATAACTCTTATTATTATTATTGAGCGGGTTGTGCTGCTGCTGCTGATTGTGACCAAAGAAGATGTTTATAAAGCATAATTATTATCTGCCGACTCTCATTCCTGGTGCTATATTAGAAGCTGAAAAATGGATGTTTATGATTATTATCTGATGTCTGCTATTCTCTGTTCGTTGTTTGCTGGCAGTGAAACAGATTTTGGGGTTTGTTTATTACTCCTTGGGATGAGAGTATAAACCGAGGTCAAATGGGCGCATCTGGCGGCTTAAGTTAGATTGCATCAGCCAGCGCCTTGAGCAGCTCTTGAACTGGAGAATGGTTAAATAACAACAAAACATTCAAATAACAACCATACATTCAAACAACAAGAAAATTAATAAAGTTTAACTGATTTGTCAAGTTCTTTTCAATCTTATGAAACAGTGATGTCCGTAGATCACTGCGGTTTGAGTTCGATAGAAGAAAAGTTTCGTATAAATAATCCTGAAGACGAAGAAGATTATGTTTATGCAGTACATAACAGAGGAATATAGGTGGTAAAAAAAATGATTTGCTGATAAATCCTGACATGATGCTCCATTTTTCAGCGTAAATAAACTATGTCCCCTTTTCGAATGCATATAATGGAATCCTCAAACGTTTGTGTGTGTAGTGCTGTATTGATAGAGTGACTGTATACGTAGAGTGGAACCAGCACCAGATGCTCTGTGTGGATTAAAGTTGTTGTTTTTTAAATTTAAATCAGTCAATGTGCTTATGAGTCTACTAACAGCTAAAGATATGTGCCTAAAAATAGCATTGCCGCAAACATCTTTCAGTATGTCGTAGCGTTATAACACGTTGTCAAAGAAATCTCCAGCCCCACTGAGGCGTTTTGTCCCCGTTTCAGGGAGCATGTGGGAGAGGAAAGTAACTTAACTCGCTGTAGACGCTAAGCGAGCCACCTTGGGTCAGCAGGCCTCACCTGTACAACCTGATCATACTTACATTGAAAGCTGCGCTTGCCTTACAAGCTTGTTTTGTAAACGAGACTAGTTTATATAAATCACAGAATAGACTTCTGACCTTTACAACCACACACCAAACGTAGACCTATCAATTCTAGCAATACCCCAGAACAGAAAAGAAGAAGAAGAAACCATCCCAATTCTCCGAGAAGTTGAGGCAGCAGTCCAATCGCTGAAGAAGGGGAAGTCGGCGAAGTGGAAAACATAACCCGCGGAATTGCTTCATTATTTGTAGCAAGATCTGGCATAGTGGGGAGTGGCCGACACCATGGACCCAGTTGCTTGTCATCACTCTTCCCAAAAAGGGTAACAATTAGGATAGTGAAAATTACCGCACCATGCGCCTCGTCAGCCATCCCAGCAAGGTCCTCCTAAAAATAATACTCAACAGGTTGAAACCCAAGCTAAACAAATCTTGGCTGAAGAACAAGCAGAACTCAGGGCAGGACGATGCACCACTGAACAGATTTTGAACATCAGAATAATCGGCGAAAAATACCTACAGCACCAACATCTATACATGGGTGCCACCAAGAAATTTTCCAAAATTTGAAGGCAGGGGATGAGGTCCTGGCGTAACGCCCTGGTAGGAGGTTAGGGGGGCAACGCCCCCCCCCCGATAGAAAATTTTTACAATATTCAAAGCCAATTTAGAGGCCTCTCGTGAAAGCTGAAGAATGATTTACCACTATACATACAAGACACTCACATAGAACAAGAAAAAAAAAACTACATAAAAAGACCAGGGCCTAACATTGGCAAAGGTGACTAAGTCCCCAGACTTAGTCAATGCAAATGGGAAACACATATGAACAATCAGAAGCATAGTTAAGATTGTTTAAACATTTTGTGAATGTGTATAAGAGGTGAGAGAAAGAAAAGCAAACACACACAAATATACACAGACAAGAAGTTGAAGAACAAAAAGCATTGTTTTGTGTTTTTTTCAAACCAGGCTGATCCAATTTTTTCAGCCACAACCGGCATTCATCGCCATCAGGATCAAACTTATCTGACATCCATTCCCACCTCCACTTATTCTTCATTCCCTTATCTACCTCTCACGCTTTTTTCTTTCCAGTATCGGTATTTTCCTCTAAAAACGGCATGATTGGAACACAAAGTCACAATATCCATGCTTCAGTCTCATACCGGCCGGAAGTCATCAACCGGATACGCGGGTTATGCCCCTTTCAGCTGTGCATCTTTACACAAATCTGATACAAATCTTGTTTCGTTTACTTTTATATAATTTTTTTTTTACGATTTTTTTTTTCGAAAAATCGGATTTCCGATTGTAGGCTTCAGCAAAAATCTGATTTTCCGACTGTAGGCGGAAAGGTGGCACCCATGATCTATATGATGTGTTTATAGACTTCAAGAAAGCGTTTGACCGAGTCTGACATACAGCTCTGTGGGCAACCATGAGAGTGTACAACACCAGCCCTAATATTACTGAAGTCGTCAAAAGCCTATATGACAAGGCTGCCAGTGCAGTCCTCCACAAAAGTGCCATCGGAAACTAGTTCAGAACAACAATCGGTGTGCGTCCAGTATGCCTACTCTCTGCAACACTCTTCAACATCTTCCTAGAGCGCATCATTTCAGATGCCCTTGCAGATCACGAAGGCACAGTCAGCATATGGGGTAGAGCAATCTCCAACCTCCGTTTTGTGGATGACACTGATGAGTTGGCTAGAGAGGAACAAGAACTTAAACAGCTGGTACAGAAGCTTGACACCACCTCCAGAGCCTATAAAATGGCAATAAGTGCAAAGAAAACCAAAAAGATGACCAACAACACCAATGGCATCAACACAGACATAGAGGTCCAAGGCCAATCTCTTAACACAGTGCATTGCTTCAAATATTTAAGAGCAATTGTATCAGACAATGGGTCCCGACATGAAGTCCGCACAAACACCTGCTGCCCTCCTTTGTCATCTCCATCTTCCTATACCCTTGCGAAACATGGACCCTCACAGCAGATCTACAACGAAGAATACAAAGCATTGAGATGAGGTGCTACAGAAGACTTCTGGGTATTTCCTATACTCAGCACATCACCAATGACGAAGTCCGACAGACCATCACACTAGCCATTGGACAACACGATGACATACAATACAATACAATACAATACAATACAATACAATACAATACAATACAATACAATAAATCTTTATTAATCCAAAAAAGGAAATTGATTCGACATGTCCACCTATAATTATTAATACACATTAGCAAAAACAGCTTAAAAACACTACACATAAAAACATAAATAATACGCTTTACCAAATCCATTGCTCACATTGGTGAAGAAACGGAAACTGCCATGGTATGGCCACGTCACCAGAGCATCAGGCCTTGCAAAGACCATCCTGCAATACACGGTGCAAGGAGGCAGAAGAAGAGGGAGAAAGAAAAAGAGGTGGGAGGACAACAATCGAGAATGGACTGGTTTGACACTGAGCGAAGCCCTGAGGATTGCCGAGGACAGAGAAAGATGGAATACGCTGGTTAACGATCATCTGTGATGCCCCAACCACCTTCGAGTTACGGGATAGGATAGGATAGATAGAATAGATATAGAATATTCAAACATTATTATTATTATTATTATTATTATTATTATTATTATTATTATTATTATTATTATTAATATTAATATTATTATTATTATTATTATTATTATTATTATTATTATTATTATTATTATTATTATCATCCTTCTTCTTATTATTATTAGAACACTTTCATACAGCGCTTTTCTAGCTCAAAATCTGCTCAAGGCGCTGGTAGATACAGATCTAACTCAAGCCGCCCGAAGCGTCTATTTGCAACCCTTGGGTGCATAGTTTAACGGCCAAACGACTGAGCACAATCCTGGACGACAAGGGATAGGAAGAATTGACCTAATGCGTGCTGGGTGTATTTGTGTAGCCAGCACGCATGTGTGTGTCTAGGGCATGAGCGTCAGGATCTTTACAATCCGTGCTATGGAATGCATGCGTATACCGACTAGACCTCGATTTATATTCTCAACGGAAGGAGAAGGAGCGCAGTGTCTCATGCTAATTATTCCGGGCCGTTGACAGGCTCTGAATCGCTGCCTGTACAGACTTCAATGTTATTGACTGACATTCGAGTACACTGCGTACATCACTGAGGCAACTGCGCTCCCGCTGGGATCGTAGCGGTGAGTTTGAACAGTGAGTGACTACTACATTATCGCATCTTGTTACTACAATGCCATTTTCCAGGTAGACATTGTTACGAAAACAAAAAAAAAAAACGCTAATTTCTTCACACTGCGGCTCTTTAAACCTCATTCTAAGCAAAGTCACCAGGGAAGCCTTTCAAACGCGTGTCCATGAGCTTCCTTTTTACCTTCCGACAGACATAATATCTCACATTTGATTTAGTGATTTAAAATCAGACAGAGACTATATATATATCTATGGTTTCTACGAGAAACCTAAAACGTTCTTTTACTCTCTCTCTCTCTCTCTCTCTCTCTCTCTCTCTCTCTCTCTCTCTCTCTCTCTCTCTCTCTCTCTCTCTCTCTCTCTCTCTCTCATATATGCTTCCATCATAATTAATTCAAAATTAAATATAGCTGGCATGCTTCCTCTTAACAAACACCTAACTTACAATTAAACCGTTTTAATGTAGTGTACGATAAAGCTCCTGCTTATTTAAAAGCACTTTTCAGCAAATCATCATCTCGTTATTCATCTTTCAGACACAATTTAACATTTCCACGACCATGTTTAGACATATTAAAACATCTCTGTCATAGTCTGCGATCTAATCCAAGCCGGTGGAAATCTCTACCACAAAAAGTCAAGGATAATAAATCATTAACATCGTTTAAAACTAGAATCCACAAATTTCTACTCTCCCTTTCCTCTTAATAATCAAGATTAAATACTTTTTGTTCTTTCCTACCCTGCGACAATTTAAGTTTTTGAGAATGTGTGAATTTGCGCGTGTGTGTGTGCGTGTGTGAGAGTGGGAGTGTGTGAGAGTGTGTGTGTGTGTGAGGAAGAAATGGGTAGAGGAAAGGTGTATTGGATAGGGAATGGGGGAGGGGGGGGGAGTGGAAAGAAGGGAAGTAGCATGCGTATTTAGGTGCATTAATTGTTTATGAAGTACTAGCTGTAAGACAGGTCCACATAACTCAATGCTATTATCTTGTTAAAGGTTTCGACTTCGACCCCCTCCCCTATCTCTCTCTCTCTCTCTCTAAATATTTCTTGGGTAGGTGAAGATAGTTGGATGCAAAAACCGTATAACATAATACACACACACGCACACGCACACACACACACACACACACAAAAGTCCACCCAGCTGTAAATGAAGAATAAGAGTGACTGCGGGTAACAACACCTATGCTAGGTGTGAACATTATTATGTGCAAAGTTTAAGTGTTTAAAGCGGTTGCAGAATCAATACGTCACAATAGGCTGTCAGCAGAGGTGGCACGAGATTCTAGATGGCTTTCCACTCATTTTCTGCAAACAGCCGCTGAATGTGTAACAGATTTGATAAGAAATTAAAAATAGTACTCTTTCACTCAGCGCTGTGGCTATACCTTTTGTGTGTGGAAATTATTACGCGCTTAGGCTTGAGTTAGATCCCGATTTCTGCCATGATCGCCTAGGTTACCTCTTTGTTAGTTAGTTAGTTATTCATTGGTTACAGGGTCCAGCGGCGACCACCCGGCAGAAAGCGTCCAATATTTCCAAGCTGATCCAACAGACCTCACAAACAAATGAGGTGTTTTGTCCCGGAAGAGTTTTCAAGGAAAAAGGTAGGTGATTGGTCTAGCGAAGAAGAAGATAGTATAGTAGATTGATAGAACAGAGTAGGAATGAGAAAGAACAAAGGAGAAAGACAGCGACAGTGGGAATTTAAAGCACTAAATTTTTAGAAAGTGGGGATACTATTTATACTAAACCCCCCCAGCACCCCCACGGGGGAGGGGGGGGGGAGAGGATACCTCTTTGAGCTGGGGCGATATTAAAGAACATTATATTGCATATAACTTAGGTGTTCTCTGTCTTTCATTCTCTTTTTCATTCAGAGATAATCTGTTATCATTTCACAGTCACAAACAAGTAAACAACACACTACAACTGATTTGAAACGATGAAATAGAAGATATGTGTGTGTGGGAGAGAGAGAGAGAGAGAGACAGAGAGAGATATGGTGTTCTGTTCAAACCATCTCTCTCTCACACACACACACACACACACACACACACACATACACATATCTCCTTCTTCAATTATTTATTTTAAAATGTCCATTACTTATCTATCTAGGCATATAATTTCCAGATAAATATTAGATTCATCGTTTTTATTTATATTTGTGTATATATAAGTATGTATACGTGTGTATTATTATTTATCATTCTTATATAGCGCTTTTTCAGCTCAATAGCTGCTCAAGGCGCTGGTGGATATAGGATCTAACTCAAGCCGCCCGAAGAGCCCACGTGCTGCCTTGGGCGCACAGTCTGACGTTCAGACGACTGAGCACAATCCTAGGCGACCGGAGAAGGGGGAGAATAGAAAACTATACATTGAAACAACCATCACATCAGACTAATAGCAATAGTAAGATGGCCAATGCTTACAGCCAAAGTTTATGTCCGGGACACCGGGAGTCGAACCCGCAACCTTTGTAACACGAGCTCGCCGCTCTGTCAACTGAGCTATCCCGTATATGTGTGTGTGTGTGTGTGTGTAAATATGTATACATATATATCTATATATAGATTAAAAATAATAAGGTTTAGTAAATAATTAAACAAAATATGCAGAATAACAGGTATTAATTACAAATGACTCCCAACCAATATATATATATGTGTGTGTGTGTGTGTGTGTGGGTGTGTGTGTGTGTGTGTATTTATATATTTTTGTTTTTTGGGGGGAGTCATTTGTAATTAATTCTTACCTGTTATTCTGCATATTCCGTTTACTTATTTTCTAAACCTAATTATTTTTAATCAATTTATTTAATTATTATTATTATTATTTTAAATTGTTGTATTCTCCTTTATTTATATGTAACTATCAGTTGCCTGTCACCTAATTATTATATAGGATTTTGTTATACAGGGTGGGCTTATATAAGCTCGCTTGTTGCCTATCCTGTAAATCATTGTTTGTTTGTAATTATGTGTTTTCCTTGAATAACAAAATTGTTTAAACCAACTGATTTGAAAGCCGTTTCACAGTCATTGTGAAAATGTTATTTGTAATGCTGAACGGTATTTGAAAGAGCATAATAGGAAAGACGAGTAAAGATAGAAGATTTCAGCGCAGACAGCTATGGCAAGACGATCACCGTTATCGACTGAAATTTTTGATTGCAAATGACGCTACAACGATTCCTATCATATCCTATCCTATCCCGTAACTCGAAAGTCGTTGGGGCACCACAGATCGTCGTTTAACCAGCGTACTCCATCTTTCTCTGTCCTCAGCAACCCTCATGGCCTCGCTCAGTGTCAAGCCAGTCCATTCTCCAATGATGTCCTCCCACCTCTTTTTCTTTCTCCCTCTTCTTCTTCCTTATTGCACCGTGTCTTGCAGGATGGTCTTTGCAAGGCCTGATGCTTTCGTGACGTGGCCATACCATCGGAGTTTCCGATTGTCACCCTTTATAAATCAAATCGTTAAAAAACTAGACTTCCGATCATACACATTATTTTGCAACGAGACAAAAGTTGTGTAGCAGACTCGCCAGATTAAAGGGGACTGGGGTTAAGCAAAACATCTTGGACATAATGATTATTAGATGCGACCCTCTGAGGTAAAAGAAAAGACAGGACTGATCTAATAAGTAGCAGACACCCGTTTTTCCAACCAAACTTCTTTTATCGAGTCTTCAATATTAAAATCGTAAAAGAAAGGGCTGCACTGTTATGTTATACAAAATATGATGACGTGTTGATTATTTTAATCTGACTTGCATGCAGTTTTAATTTTTAGTCCCTCCACATGGAATTCCTTGCCTTTTTCACTTCGCTACCAACTCATTACTGACACATTAAATACCAATCGCAAAACTCATCTCTTTCGCGGCACCCAGTAATCATCTAGCCCATCCTTCAACTAATGCTTGTGATTCCAATAGGTATAAGAAACGTTGGCCTAGAGCTTGGCACAATGGGTTTTGTTCGGGACTTAAAGCTACTACAGTTTCACTCAATCAGCGCCACAGATCTCTTATCACAAACAATGTTGTCCCGTTAAAAATAAAATAGAATTATTACTTCCTCCTTCCTCCCCCACCCCACCCCACCCCACACACCACTCACATCCCAAGATAAAATAGCACTCAACAGTTTTATTCTTTAAAACGAACGTGAGGATTATTATTGTCAACTAGGTTATCTGTCTCTCACGTCATTGCCACCCTCCATTCTGCATTTCTTCAAAGCTCCCTCCTCCGCCACCTAGGAACCCGCGTGTTACGATCTTAAAGAACAAAGATCGTACAACAGTTGCCTTTATTTATTTTTTTTAAAAACGTTTCCTAGCATAAAGTGATATTTGATGATTTTACACTATTAATATTTCATTGAAAAACAAACAAACAAGTATTTCAAATAAGTTGATTACTCTCTCTTACTCATTAACCACATGCTTCCCCCGCTGCATCATCTCAAGAATCCACAATTGTGGAAATTTTAAGAAGCTTGCATCATTTTCTTGACTTTTCAACGTTGTCATACAAAATGTGCTACCAGATGATTACATTTCTTAGAACTGCTTTCGAAAAAAGAAATAATTTATATTGGAGATGATCTTCAGGAGGCCTTGAGAACAAGACTAATAAAAAAAACAACACCAACATTAAATGAGAAAGACATCATTCAATGAAATAACCATTATTACAAACAAAGTAAAAATTATGAAATAATCATTATTTTAAAAATGCCTTGGAAATTACGTCATTTGATGAAATAATTATTATTTAAAGTGAAGTGAAAATGAGTCATTCGTGTTAAATAATCCTAACCAATAAAGAAATACAAATTATTTCATCCAGTAAAATAATCATTACTGGAGGTAAAACAGAATTTGTCTCAACATTTGCAGTTTTAATAAAATGAAACAATCTTGGTTGTGTTTTTAAGGGAAGGGGAAATGACGTCATCCAATTAAATGATCATTATTGGATGCGTCACTAAAGGGTGCAGGAAATTTAAAATTAATTGTATATGACATAGGGAGGGGGAAGGAGAGGAATGGGAGGTGGGGGGTAGGTATCCTTATTCATAAGGGACAAAATAATGATGACAAAATACTGGTCTCAATAACATTTGAAGTGCAACACAATGGAATGAAAGAAAAGAATCCGTCTCCGTGATGTGAGGGGAGGGAGACTGCAGTCGAATGGGATAAATGATGGTTAAGCACTATGCTCTATTCCTCCAGTCCTGGCTGCGCGTTCCCCTATGTCTCCAGTACTTTTCATGAGAAGGCAACCACAATTTCGCCCACAATGTTATTTGTTTTAAAGGGAGAAAACGTCGGTTCAGCTTGGGATTTCAACCCGTTGAGTATTATTTACAGGTTGAATTTGCTGGTATGGCTGAGGAGGCTGATGGTGCGGTAGTTTTGACACTCCTGAAAGTCCCTTTTTGGGAAGAGTGATGACAAGCGACTGGGTCCATGGTGCAGGCCATTCCCCACTCTGCTAGATCTTGTTACAGATAATGGTGAGGGTGTTAATCAATGCTTCTAGTCCTGCTTGAAGCAATTCTGCGGGTATGTTGTCAACTCCCACTGACTTTCCATTCTTCAGCGATTGCACTGCTGCCTCAACTTCTTCTCGGAGAATTGGCAAGATTTCTTCTTCCTCTCTGTTCTTAGGACATGCTAGAACATCTTCCTGGAGCGCATCATGTCAGATGCCCTGGCAGATTACGAAGGCACAGTCAGCATAGCGTGTAAACTAATCTCCAATCTCCGTTTTAGGGATGACATTGATGGATTGGCTGGAGAGGAACAAGAACTTGAACAGCTGGTACAGAGGCTTGACACCACCTCCAGAGCCTTTGGAATAGAAATAGGTGCAGAGAAGACCAAAATGATGACCAACAACACCAATGGGAGCAATACGGACATCAAAGTCCAAGGCCAATCCCTAAACACGGTGCACAGCTTCAAATATTTAGGAGCCATTATATCAGCAATGGTTCTCGAAGTCCGACAGACCATCATACAAGCCATTGGACAACATGATGGCATACAGTGGTGAATAAACGAAAACTCCGATGGTATGACCACGTCACCAGAGCATCAGGCCTTGCAAATACCATCCTGCAAGGCACGGTGCAAAAAGGCAGAAGAAGAGGGAGACAGAAAAAAGGTGGGAGGACAACATTCGAGACTGGACTGGCTTGACACTGGTCGAAGCCATGAGAAGCCATGAGGGTTGCTGAGGACAGAGAAAGATGGAGTACGCTGGTTAAACTATCATCTGTGATGCTTCAACGACTTTCAAGTTAAGGATACGATAGGGTAGATCATATCCTTTCTATCCCATAACTCGGAGGTCGTAGGGGCACCACAGATGATCGTTTAACCAGCGTACTCCATCTTTTTCTGACCTCAGCAACCCTGATTGTTTCGCTCAGTGTCAAACCAGTCCATTCTCGAATGGTGTCCTCCCACCCCTTTTTCGGTCTTTCTCTTCTTCTACCTCCTTGCACTGTGCCTTGGAGGATGGTCTTTGAAACACCTGATGATCTGGTGACGTGGCCATACCATCGGAGTTTCCGTTTTTTCACCACTGTGAGCAGGTCATCGTGTTGTCCAATGGCTTGTGTGATGGTCTGTCGGACTTCGTCATTGGTGACGTGCTGGGTATATGAAATACACAGAAGTCTTCTGTAACACCTAATCTCCATGCTTTGTATTCTTCGTTGTAGATCTGCTGTGAGGGTTCATGTTTCGCAAGCATATAGGAAGATGGAGATGACAAGGGAGCGCAGCAGTATTACCTTGGAATGTAGACTGATGGTCTTGTCTTTGCAAATTGGCTTCAACCTCGCCAGGGCAGCAATTGTTTGTGCGATCCTGGAGAGGACTTCCCGTCGGGACCCACTGTCTGATACAATGGCTCCTAAATATTTGAAGCTATGCACTGTGTTGAGGGATCGGCCTTGAACTTTGATGTCCGTGTTGGTGCCGTTGGTGTTGTTGGTCATCATTTTGGTCTTCTCTGCACTTATTTCCATTCCATAGGCTCTGGAGATTGTGTCAAGCCTCTGTACCAGCTGTTCAAGTTCTTGTTCCACTCCAGCCAATCCATCAATGTCATCCGCAAAACGAAGATTAGGGAGTGCTCTTCCCCCTAAGCTGACTATGCCTTCGTGATCTGCAAATGGTATCTGACATGGTGCGCTCTAGGAAGATGTTAAAGAGTGTTGGAGAGAGTAGGCATCCGTAACGCACACCGATTGTTGTTCTGAACCAGTTTCCGATGCCGCTGTTGTGGAGGACTGCACTGGTAGCCTTGTCATACAGGCTTTTGATGACTTCAATAATTTTAGGGCTGATGTTGTACACTCTCATGGTTGCCCACAGAGCTGCATGCCAGACTCGGTCAAACGCCTTTTTGAAGTCTACGAAAACATGATATAGATGTTGTTGGCGCTGTAGGTATTTCTCACAGATTATTCTGAGGTTGAAAATCTGTTCAGTGGTACTTCGCCCTGCCCTGAATCCTGCTTGTTCTTCAGCTATGATTTGTTCAGCTTGGGGTTTCAACTTGTTGAGTATTATTTTGAGGAGGACCTTGCTGGGATGTCGGATGAGAGTATAAACCGAGGTCTAGTCTGTATCGCATACATTCCATCATAACGGACTTTAAAGATCCTGACGCTCATGTCCTAGACGGGTGAGTGCCGGTGACAAGAAAACACCCAGCATGCACCTAGGTCCTTCTCCCCCATCCCTGGCTGCCCAGGATTGTGCTCAGTTGTCCGGGCGTCAGACCATGCGCCCAAAGGCTGCGGGTGGGCGTCTCGGGCGCCTTGAGTTAGATCCTGTATCGGCCAGCGCTTTGAGCAGCTCTTGAGCTGGAAAAGCGCTATATAAGAACGATTAAATAAGAACGATTAAATAAAAAATGTCTGATGAGGTTGATGGTGCGATAATTTTCACATTCCTGAAGGTTACCTTTTTGGGGAAAGTGATGACAAGCGACTGGGTCCATGGTGTAGGCCACTCCCCACTCTTACAGATAATGGTGAGTGCGTCAATCATCGCTTCTCCTCCTGCTTGAAGCAGTTCGGCGGGTATGTTGTCCACTCCCGCTGACTTCCCCTTCTTCAGCGATTGTACTGCTGCCTCAACTTCTTCTCGGAGAATTGGGAGGATTTCTTCCTCTTCTCTCTTCTCAGGACATGCTAGAACTGATGGGTCTCCGTTTGGTGTGTGGTTGTAAAGGTCTGAGCAGTACTCTGTCCATCTGTCCAAGACTTCGTCTTCTTCTGTAAGGCATATCATACTTGCTTTGGTTCGTGGAGATCTGGGGTAGAATAGGATTAAAATTGTGCCATTGTTCATTCCATTTTAAAGGAAGGAGGAATGATAATCGTGTTTAAATAACATAATTATAAGGTTCAATTTAACAGAAGAGATTCGAGGGTAGATTTCTTGTGTAAATGCAGCACACGACCAAAATGAATGTCGATCAGTGGATTAGAATGTGACAATGACGGATGGTGCGCACGCCCACAGAGAGACAGAAAGAGAGAGAGAGAGAGAGAGAGAGAGAGATAGAGAGAGAGAGAGAGAGAGAGAGAGAGAGAGAGAGAGAGAGAGAGCAGAATGATTGATCTGGTGGTTCAGTGTTGATGTAGGTCCCTACTCCTTGAACCCTGGGATGATTATCCCCGTCTGCTATATCGCCAATAGTGGGCGTAGACGTTAAACTTCCATGTTCATTCAGCGAGAGAGAGAGGGAGAGAAGAAAAGGGAGTGGGGGTGGGAGATGGTAGGGGAGTTCAGAACGTAAAAGAAACTAGATGTTACCATACTACTACTACTACTACTACTACTACTACTACTACTAATTCCATTATGAAGTCCTCTGCCTAATACTTCCTGCTCAGGAAAGCCTGTCGCACTAGGACGACCATTAGTTCCTGAAAGGTGCCAATCTCATACTTTGTAGCTCCAGAAACTTGATGATGTACAACATTGCTTTTGCGCGCTGTTTGGGAACAGCCAATCAACGACAGCGTTAGATTTCTTCTTTCCTTTGAAGACATGTTACGGCGTCAACTGTTGGTGAGATCCACCGATGCTTAAAAAACAAAAAAAACAATTAACAGAATTGTTTTCCCTTCGCCTTTTTGGCGATGTTTTTAATTACTAGTGCATAGTCTAGGCAGTGTAGTCAAATCCGGATTCATAATGATGGAACCCACAACGGACCTCACACAAATGCAAATTAACGTAATCAAGAACATTTGTAAAATAAATTTATGAAATACAAGTATAAATCAAGTTTAAACTTACTACTTCTACTGCTGCTAAATTGAGAACACTGGTCTCACACAATCAATAATGTCTAATACCACCTGAATGTGTGAATAGACAATAAATAAAATACTGATCTCACACAATGTGACGAGGCGGACAACAAGCCCTGAGGCAGACAGCACACTCATACCCTCCACACATCCAGTCGCCCCTAAGACGCTCGCTGGCTAACTCGCCTAAGCCCCGCCCCTCGGGGATCACCTTAAAGCCTAACACACAGCTAGACCCGTGGTCAGTCGCAAGCCACGAAACTTCGAAGCCACTACAATCTGTCCTGGACACGTCCCCATCAACTGGCGACCTCTGAGCTACGGCAGTACTCTGGTGCTTCGACCCGTCTAAGTCAAGGTAAGAGAGGAAACTTACTCTTTGTCATGTAGCAGACCCATCACCCGTCGTTCGCCCAAACATGTTCGTATGTCCTGTCGATATGTACGTTCGTGTTTATAGTTCTGTCTTGATGTGTTGCTGTGACATATATTATTACCTTGTATATATTATCTGCCTTGTATATGACTCATGCCATGATTTGAATTTATACTTGTATGCTCCCCGTTAGCCCATGTGTAAATATCCCATGCCATGCTGTCCCCCCACATAGACTAAAGCCCCCAAGTAAAGCCCCTGGCCTACAACCCCTTTGTCCTGTATCTACTCCATTTGCTTTTCTCCATGCTCCCACTGTATAAATATTTGCCCCTGTTGTACGCTACCCCATCTTAAGGCGCCGAAGGTATCACCTATTAGCGGCTGCCAGTAAACTCCACAATGGCCCCATAAACCTGGTTGCAACTGTTGGATTGTGGTATGCACCGGCTAACCCTTGGCCGGTTCAACCAAATTGAAATCTGAATGGGCAAATGCGCCAACAGGCGCTGAACCCAGAATACACCTATCCCCAGCTGATACAGAGTCTGTATTGCGTTACAGACGGCTGCTGTCAGGGCGTATTCCTCACCCCTGTACCAGCCTTAAGTCGCTGACCCGCTGCAGGCCCCTGACAACCCAGGGAGTCAACGAGAAGCGTTTCACTGAATTTCATCATCTCCCAGACAGCTAGCAACGTAAGCTGAAACCCACGCCTGTATCTTCAAGCTAGGATTGCACCACAGGTCATTGCGCAAGAAGAGTGACCGACTGACCCGCATTGCCATAGACGCCACGCTACCCTGGTCAAGTGACCACCCAGACTATCCTGGACCAACCACCGCCCTCGAAATCAGAGCTAAGTTATAGCCCTACGAGCATCACCACTCGCCTGATTATCTGGAAGTACTCTGGACACTCAGATACACTCCTGCCCTGTGATGATAACAGTCCTCAGAAGCACTAGTACCCCTGAAATCGCCAACCCAGAATATCTCCGAGCTACTCCCTACCAATACGGACTATATCCAATGACTCACTATTAGAATTACTCAACTCAGACGACCCAATTTGATTTAATAAAACCTCCTAGTTAGAAATTTTAACTCTCTGGACTGGCCCTTGTGTGAATTTCTCAACTAGTGTAGCCTTCAATCTTTCTCGTCTGCACCTTGACTGTCTTTCATTTACTTAGTCTCTCCAGCTCTAGTCTCTTGAATGTCATCACAATATTGGCCTAAACAAGGGAGGCAATGCAGTGCTAGAGATTAGTAGCTTACCCTCAATCCCCCCCAACCCCTTTCTTTGTGACATTAACTTTGGCGACCCCGACGAAACTAAAGACTTAGGTTTCCCATCCCAACCAGACGAGACTAAGGACTTAGCTTAAATTCCACCCCAGCCCAGTATAGATAGGACCCAGCCCCCTAAGCCTAGTAGTGTATAGCATAGCCCCATAGGTCCCTTACTGGCTTCCCCAAATGGTGGTGTCTCGCAAAGGGTTCTTTTTTGCATTCATTTTTGTATTTTGATTGGTTGCATTTTGTCTTTGTGGTTGTGTTGTGGTGTATTCGCCCCTGTGCAGTTCCATCGTAGCTCATTTCAGCCCACCCCCTTGTTTTCCGTCAGTGTACCCCCTTGTGTGTGCCCCTCATCACGGTTAGGACTTTTCAGGGTAAGTCACCTCCCTTACCATGGCCGACCGGGGAGAGCTTGCGCTTAAGTACGAGAGTATTGGCGAGAGCTTAGGGCTCGCCGGTACCGAACTCAAGGACTACGTCCTGGCCAACGTAGATGCGGACGTGGCCGAGGAAAAGTTGAAGAGGGAGGAGAGGGCTAAGGAGCGAGAGGCTAGGAAAGAGGAGGAGAAGGAGCGCATCGCCGCGGAAGAACGGGCCGCCGCCCGTAAGCGAGAGGAGGAGAAAGAGAGAGTCGCAGAGGAAGAGAGAGCCGCCGCGCGGAAGATAGCAGAGGAGGAGAAAGCCGCCGCTCGAAGGGTTGCAGAGGAGGAGAGAGCCGCCGAGCGGAGAAGGGAGGAGGCGAAAGATAGGATCGCAGAGGAGGAGAGGGCCGCCGCACGGAAGAAGGAGGAGGACGAGAGGATCGCGGCACTTGAGGAGAAGAGGAAGGACAGGGAACTAGAACGGCGCCGAGAACTACTCCAGCTCGAGCGCGATCGCCGCGAGCTAGGTATCGCATCGCCCGCGAGCGAAGACTTCTCGCTCATCGCCCCCAGCTTCACCGCCAGCGCCGGAATATCCGCAATCCCCCCGCCGATTCCGGGGATGAACTTTCCCCTGGACCCATTCGTCGAACGAGACGAATCGATTGAAGTTTATCTCGCCCGATTCGAACGAGTCGCGGGAGAAAACAGCCTCGACCCCCAGTACTGGTATCGCAAGCTTAGTCATGGCCTTAAGGGGAAGGCCTATGAAATTTTAGCCAAGACGCCGACCGCCGAGGAGGGCGACTACCCAGCCCTCAAGAAAGCTCTACTGCATGGATTTGAGCTCTCAGGTGAGCACTACCGCAAGAACTTCCGGAACTCCCGGAGAGAGAAGGGGGAGAAGTTCACGCAATTCGCCGACCGGCTAGCCACTCTACGGGACAAATGGATAGAGCAAACGGACGAACCAAAGACGTACGACGGACTGCTCGAATTGATGCTAGCCGAACAACTCAGAGGGACAATGCCAGCGGAACTTCGGACTTTCGCCGCCGAACAGGGAGCCGCCCGACTAGAGGACCTTATCATCGTCGCGGACCGATATCTCACCGCCCACCCCGACGACAGACAGCCTCGCCGGGATCCCCCCGCACCCTCGTCACCAGATACCCGCCACCAGCCTCGCCGGCCCGTCCCACCAGCGAACCACCGTCCACCCCCGCCTAAAGGACGCCCAAACCCCGGAGCAGAGCCTGGGAAGCGGAGCTCAGAGCTCTACTGCGGCTACTGCCAGCGCCGAGGACACACCCGCGAGAAGTGTTTTCGCCGCATCAGCGACCAGCGTCGCAAACAAGGAACGGTATTGGCCCTACGCCAAGTCACTCCCGACGGGAACCCGGTAACCCCCGTCGCCACTCCCACCGACCGACCGGCCGTCACCGAGCAGGTGACTGTCAACGATCACCGTGCCCACTGTCTATACGACACCGGACTCACCTTCGACGCCGTCGTCCGCCGCTCGCTCATCAGGGATCAAGACCTGACCGGCGAAACGATTACCCTGAAGTTGGCCGACGCGTCACAACCCAGCACCACGCTCCCTATAGCCCGGATCAAAGTCACCAGCCGATACGTCACGGGAACCATTCAAGCTGCCGTGATGGACCGGCCCCTGTATGACTTGATCTTAGGATGCCGTTACGTATTCTTGGGTATGCCGCCCCAGCCTGTGGAGTCGATGGCCGCCGTCCAGACGCGCGCCCAGGCGAAAACAGCCGCGACACCACCTCCGATCCCCAACCAGATGCCGGAACAGATCCGGAAGGCCCAAGAAGACGACGTCACCCTCCGCAAGTGCTACGGAAAGCTTCCCGCCGCACGCACTCCACCCAAGTCCGGGGACTTTTTCGTCGAAGACGGACTCCTCTTCCGTCAGAAGGACGACCATTCGCAACTCGTCGTACCTGCGACCCTTCGCCCCCAAGTCCTGGAACTTGGCCACAGCATGCCCCTAAGTGGACATATGGGCATAGGAGCGACCACCCTACGGATCAGCGCACAGTACCACTGGCCCGGGATGACAGAAGACGTGAAGCGCTACGTCAAGTCCTGTCGCCAGTGCCAACGATACTCGCCCCGCCACCACACCGTGCCGGTTACCCTCAGCCCCACCGTTGTCGTCGGAACGCCCTTCCAACGAGTGGCTGTCGACATAGTAGGACCCCTTCCGCGGACCAAGAAGCGGAACCAGTATCTGCTTACCCTTGTCGACGCTTGCTCTATGTGGTGTGAGGCCGTTCCAATGCCGAAGATTGACGCCGCCCGAGTCGCCGACGCGCTCGTCACGATATTCACACGAGTCGGATTCCCGGACAACATCTTGACCGACAACGGGTCCCAGTTCACCGGAAGACTCATGCAGGAAGTTTTCCAACTGCTTCGCATTCGTCATATCCGTACTCCACCCTACCACCCCGCTAGCAACGGACAGGTCGAGCGCCTGAACGGGACTCTCATCTCGATCATCCGCAAGATCGCCGACGAACAACCGGAAGCGTGGGACACCTACGTCGCGTCAGCGCTCTTCGCGTATCGAGAAACCCCGCACACCTTCACCGGATACACGCCTTCCACGTTGCTTTTCGGGAGACCCCTTTCTGGACCTCTAGCCGCCCTACGACGTAGCTGGACCGACGCCAAACTGGACGAGGCACCGGTCGACGCCACGAAATACGTCACCAAGCTCCAGGAAACTCTCAAGGCCACATGGAAAGCAGCCTCCGCCAACCTGAAGAAGGCGAGAGAAAGACAAGCCCGCTACCATAATCGCCGCGCCCGGGACCGAGAACTGCAGGTAGGAGATCAGGTCCTACTACTTCTCCCCAGCGGCACGAACAAGCTAGACATAGCTTGGCAAGGACCCTACCCGGTGCTGGAGAAGCTCTCACGTACCACTTATCGCATCGAGGTAGGCGGAAAACCCAGGACCCACCACATCAACTTGCTCAAGAGGTACCTGGAGCAGCCCGCAACCGCCCCGGACACCCACTCGCTACTCACGGTCGCGCTGGCCGTCGAAGTGGATGGTACAGAGACTGGCGTCGCCGAATTTCCGCTACAAGGGAAGGAATCCTTCCGGGACGTATCTCTGGACCCCTCACTCCCCGCCGGCCAGCAACGCCAACTACGCGCCATCGTAGCCGAGTACAGGGAAGTCCTCACCGACATACCTGGGAGGACGGACCTAGAAGAAGTCCAACTAACCCTGACGGACCCCACACCCGTCCGCCAGAAACCATACCCCGTCCCGCTATCCCAGCAGCAGGTAGTAAGGACTGAAGTAGAGGCTCTGCTACAAGCCGGAGTCATCGCTCCCTCCCGTTCCCCCTACAGCGCAGGTATAGTGCTATCGCGGAAGCCCAGCGGAGAACATCGCCTCTGCATCGACTTCCGGCAGTTGAATCTCGTAACACAGTTCGTACCCGGACCCCTGTCCGACCCGACGGACTTGTTTGCGAAATTACAGTCCGCCAGATATTTTTCCAGAGTGGATCTGAGCAAGGGCTTTTACCAGATCCCCGTGCACCCTTCATCCCGCCAGTACCTGGCCTTCAGCACGATGGACGGCCACTATGAGTTTAACGTTCTGCCGTTTGGTCTACACAATGCCCCAAGCATATTCAGCACGATGATGCGGAAGCTGTTGGACCCCCTCCACTGTCCGTCCCTACACTCTTTTATGGACGACATACTCGTCGCCACGGAGACATGGGAGGAGCACCTGCGAGTGGTGCGCCAACTCTTACGCCGCCTCAAAGAAGCTGGCCTCACTGCCCGGCCGACCAAATGCCAGTTCGGCTACCAAGAGCTGGAATTCCTTGGCCACACCATCAGCCAGGGACAGCTCCGGCCTCTGGAAAAGACTGTCCAGCGCCTTCGAGACGCGCCCCGCCCCAAGACCAAGAAAGATGTCCAGTCCTTCCTGGGACTGAGTGGCTTCTACCAGAAGTTCGTACCAGGATATAATGGGATTGCCGCGCCACTATCTAGCCTAACCCGGAAAACCGCACCATACCGAGTCCTCTGGACCCCGCAGTGTGAAGCTGCCTTCCAGGAGCTCAAGGATAAACTGACGTCGCAGCCAGTCCTGCGACTACCCAACCACGGACAGCCCTTCGTCCTGCGCACGGACGCCAGCGACGTAGGCCTCGGAGCCGTTCTTCTCCAACGAGACTCCGCGGACGCCCCGACGCTCTTCCCCGTCGCGTACGCCAGCCGGAAGCTAAAGCCGGCTGAACAGAACTACGCCACGTCGGAAAAGGAGTGTCTCGCCCTCGTCTGGGCAGTCCAGAAGTTTCAGCTGTACCTCTACGGCTCACACTTCACTGTCCAAGTGGATCATCAGCCGCTTTCTTTCCTGGCGACGTCCAAATCACTCAACGCCCGGCTGATGAGGTGGGCTCTGCTGCTCCAAGCATACTCTTTCCAGCTGGAGCACATCCCAGGAAAAGATAACCACGGCGCGGACTTCCTCAGCCGCCACCCCGCAACAGACTCCATCGAGTCCCCACTGAGGGCCGACGCCCCAGCCTTCATACCCGCCGCCGCCCACTAACCGTAGCCGAGACCCGGCAGCTCCGCGGACCCCAGCCTTGGGCATCCGCCATCTACTACCAGGAACCCCGCATCGCCCCGCATCACCCGGATCATCGCAACCATCTTCGCATCCCGCAGCTGACCTCAGAGCTGATTGGCCGCATCTCAGTCGAGTCCTAGGACCTCGCCTTTTTCCTTGGGGGGGCCTCTGTGACGAGGCGGACAACAAGCCCTGAGGCAGACAGCACACTCATACCCTCCACACATCCAGTCGCCCCTAAGACGCTCGCTGGCTAACTCGCCTAAGCCCCGCCCCTCGGGGATCACCTTAAAGCCTAACACACAGCTAGACCCGTGGTCAGTCGCAAGCCACGAAACTTCGAAGCCACTACAATCTGTCCTGGACACGTCCCCATCAACTGGCGACCTCTGAGCTACGGCAGTACTCTGGTGCTTCGACCCGTCTAAGTCAAGGTAAGAGAGGAAACTTACTCTTTGTCATGTAGCAGACCCATCACCCGTCGTTCGCCCAAACATGTTCGTATGTCCTGTCGATATGTACGTTCGTGTTTATAGTTCTGTCTTGATGTGTTGCTGTGACATATATTATTACCTTGTATATATTATCTGCCTTGTATATGACTCATGCCATGATTTGAATTTATACTTGTATGCTCCCCGTTAGCCCATGTGTAAATATCCCATGCCATGCTGTCCCCCCACATAGACCAAAGCCCCCAAGTAAAGCCCCTGGCCTACAACCCCTTTGTCCTGTATCTACTCCATTTGCTTTTCTCCATGCTCCCACTGTATAAATATTTGCCCCTGTTGTACGCTACCCCATCTTAAGGCGCCGAAGGTATCACCTATTAGCGGCTGCCAGTAAACTCCACAATGGCCCCATAAACCTGGTTGCAACTGTTGGATTGTGGTATGCACCGGCTAACCCTTGGCCGGTTCAACCAAATTGAAATCTGAATGGGCAAATGCGCCAACAGGCGCTGAACCCAGAATACACCTATCCCCAGCTGATACAGAGTCTGTATTGCGTTACAGACGGCTGCTGTCAGGGCGTATTCCTCACCCCTGTACCAGCCTTAAGTCGCTGACCCGCTGCAGGCCCCTGACAACCCAGGGAGTCAACGAGAAGCGTTTCACTGAATTTCATCATCTCCCAGAAAGCTAGCAACGTAAGCTGAAACCCACGCCTGTATCTTCAAGCTAGGATTGCACCACAGGTCATTGCGCAAGAAGAGTGACCGACTGACCCGCATTGCCATAGACGCCACGCTACCCTGGTCAAGTGACCACCCAGACTATCCTGGACCAACCACCGCCCTCGAAATCAGAGCTAAGTTATAGCCCTACGAGCATCACCACTCGCCTGATTATCTGGAAGTACTCTGGACACTCAGATACACTCCTGCCCTGTGATGATAACAGTCCTCAGTAGCACTAGTACCCCTGAAATCGCCAACCCAGAATATCTCCGAGCTACTCCCTACCAATACGGACTATATCCAATGACTCACTATTAGAATTACTCAACTCAGACGACCCAATTTGATTTAATAAAACCTCCTAGTTAGAAATTTTAACTCTCTGGACTGGCCCTTGTGTGAATTTCTCAACTAGTGTAGCCTTCAATCTTTCTCGTCTGCACCTTGACTGTCTTTCATTTACTTAGTCTCTCCAGCTCTAGTCTCTTGAATGTCATCACAATATTGGCCTAAACAAGGGAGGCAATGCAGTGCTAGAGATTAGTAGCTTACCCTCAATCCCCCCAACCCCTTTCTTTGTGACACACAATCAATTATATCCAATATCACCTGAATGTGTGAATAGACAATAAATGAAATATTGATCTCACACAATCAATTATGTCTAATATCACCTGAATGTGTGAATAGACAATAAATGAAATATTGATCTCACACAATCTATTTGTGTAGAAAACCATGCACCAGGCCTATTTAGTTAATATTTCATAAATACAAGATAGCAGCAATTATATTCCATTGGCATTATAGAAGTTTATAATTGTGAGTTTATATAATTTATCTGTATTGCGCCTTGAATTATCTTCGCATGTCGGAAGTGACGTAATGAACTGTTCTGTAAATGACTACTATAAATGACTACTGATATCCAGAAAGTCTCCTCTCTGAAAATCCTTACCGGGAAGAGAGGGGACTATAAACTGATTAAATAAATAAATCCTCTGACACTCTCATGCTACACATACCCCACTACAAACTCTCCTCTGCAGGCTGTCAATCCTCAGTGCTTGGTCCTTCATCTTGGAACTCTCTTCCCCTCTCTCTCTTTACAGCTCTCCGAACATAGCCACTTTCAAGTCCAACTTAAAAACTTATCTCTTCCTTAAAATATGTCTGATCTCGTCCCCCATCACAAGCATCATTCCTTCTTTTCCGATTCAGACCACCGCCGTCACAGCCCAAGCCCCCTCATCACCTTCACATTGATTAGCTGCTGTCCTACTCCCTCTCCCTCCCTCAACTTTTATATTTTACTTGTAAATATTCTTTTTCATGTTTGTATTATGTATTTGCATAGTCATCATCATCATCATCATCATCATCATCATCATCATTATTATTATTATTATTATTATTATTATTATTATTATTATTATTATTATTATTATTAAATTGCTAGTTCACGTTAGGAATATATTCTGATAATTCCTTCTGCTGCACCTAACGAGGAATCATCTTTGTTAATCCTACTTTTAGTAAGACGTTCAGTACAGAATTTTAGTCTTTCATCTAGTTTTATTACATGATAAACTACTTTCGCCCCGAGTCACATTGACGTCCATAATATGTACTGAAACTATTTATATTATGCCTAACCTGATTATTGATTTAATGCTTAATTTTGTTTTTCGTTAATTGTTTTGGATAATTTTTGTAAACGAATCATTTTTTTTACATTAAAAGAATGGATTAAATTGGAATCGATATGAGAAGTTTCACTGCAAATATATTTCATTATCATAACAGTAAATCCTAATATTTCTCAATCTTTAATTTGATAATTTCTATTACTGACTTGATTTTGGAAATTACTTTCAAATTTCCTTGATCTCATGATCTTGGCAGCCATTTTGAATTTGTAATAGCTTCATATTTTTAGCATAAAGTTTCGAGTTTATTTTATAATTGTTCTGATATTTTGAAAATTATTAAATGTTCCGAAATTCGGAAAACGATTAAATTTATAAATGGCATGTTTGGTTTATTAATTAATAATTGAAAGTTTGGTATTTGTCATTAGTTCAAGTGTCATCGTATCATCCCCATCTTGTTCATAATTATCTATTTTTTTCTATATAGCCTTTTTATTTATTAGTCATTATTGTTTGCTTTCAGGGGCTTGCTTGCGTGATCAATTGATTGATTGCTTTAGTTTTGTGATGGCTCATTGATGAATTCTGCACGTCTACAGATTTTAACCAAGTGTTCGTCTTAGTAGACAAGAAGCCTCCCTGCGTGCTGTGATACTTTCTCCTTACTCATATGCACACATCCTGCTACACTTGGCTCTGTGCTTAATCGGAAATCGACAATATATTACAAGCTTAGAACTGTCGAACGCCACTGCCCATTAACAAAGCTAAAAAAAACCAATATAGTGCATGCTGGCATTTTAACAGCAGAAGTAATAACACAATATCTTAAATACAAATTCTCACCAGTTGATTCATTACTTGATTCAAGCTGTCGCCAATGCTATATAAAAATCCAATATTTACGAGTTCCGATCCATCCTTCTTTACATAAGACAGAAATAAGGTAATAAATGGGACTTCAGTGGTAATACTAACATCACGATATCATTGTTATCAAATAGTGATAACGATTAGATTTGATTCATACAGAAACGCCCGAGGACGTGTAGTAAACAGTGTTTTATAGCAACGGAGGAATATATATATATATAGATAGATAGATAGATAGATATAGATAGATATAGATAGATATATATAGATATATATAGATATAATATATATATATATATATATAGTAACGTAATATTTTACGTGGGGGTCAATCGGCGTTCCTCTAGGTCAGTCACAAATAATCGTGGGGAAATATAGACCTGGGTGCACATAGACCTGGGGGACACAGAGACCATGGGGGATTACAAGTCTGGGGGAATAGAGGCGGGAAGGGGGAAGATGGAAGTGGCACATGTTCGCTCTTAACGTGTCACATTAGAACACAGCAGCTCCCTCGCATCATCATCATTCTCTCTCTCTCTCTCTCTCTCTCTCTCTCTCTCTCTCTCTCTCTCTCTCTCTCTCTCTCTCTCTCTCTCTCTCTCTCTCCCTCTCTCTCTCATGGTTCTCCTTCTCATGGTGGTCTCACCTCTAGCAGAATGATAATTCTATGTTACGTGAAACATCAAATGCGAATGCATCAATGTTCTTGACAGAAAACACAGCATCATTGTGCCAAAGTGGAGCTGTCTTGTTGCACTGTAAGTGATACGTTTATGCCAAATAGCGGGTTATGACAAAGGCAGGTGGTACAAATGTCTGCAAAATGCATAATATATTATATTGGGCTGCGTCAACACAGGAAAGAAACGTTGCTTATGCATTCATTTTCCTCCGTACGTCCTTTCTGTTTTTCCTTCCTTCTTCCGTGTTTTCTTTCTTACTTTCTTGCTTCATCTTTCATAAGTACAATATATCAGTACAACTTGTGTTAATGTGATAAATAAAAATGTATTTTAAAAAATCTTTCAGCATGTTATTCACAGTGTAAGTGACCCCAAATTTGATTCTGTATTAGATTAATTATGTGCTTCTTATCCTATCCTATCCTATCTTATCCTATCCTATCCCGTAACTCAAAGGTCGTTGGGGCACAACAGATGATCGTTTCACCAGCGTACAGAACTCCATATGTATATGTTCTCAGCAACCCTAATGGCTTCGTTCAGTGTCAAACCCGTCCATTCCCGAATGTTGTCCTCCCATCTTTTTCCGTCTCTTCTTCTGCTTCTTTGAACCGTGCCTTTTAGGATAGTTTTGGAAAGGTCTGATGCTCTGGTGACGTGGCCATACCATCAGAGTTTCCGTTTCTTCACCACTGTGAGCATGTCATTGTGTTGTCCAATGGCTTGTGTGATGTTCTGTCGGAATTCGTTGTTGGTTAAGTGTTGAGTATAGGAAATGCCCAGAAGTCTTCTGTAGCACCTCATCTCAATGCTTTGTATTCTTCGTTGTAGATCTGCCGATTGTTGTTCTCAACCAGTTCCCAATGGCGCTGTTGTGGAGGACTGCACTGGTAGCCTTGTCATACAGGCTTTTGATGATTTCAATAATTTTAGGGCTGATTTTGTACACTCTCATGGTTGCCCGCAGAGCTGCACGCCAAATTCGGTCAAACGCTTTCTTGAAGTCTACAAACACATAATATAGATGTTGTTGGTGCTGTAGGTATTTCTCGCAGATTATTCTGAGGTTGAAAATATGTTCAGTGGTACTTCGCTCTGCCATGAATCTTGCTTGTTCTTCAGCTATGATTTGTTCAGCTTGGGGTTTCAACACGGACACCACAAGTCCAAGGCCAATCCCTCAACACAGTGCATAGCTTCAAATATTTAGGAGCCATTGTATCAGACAATGGGTCCCGACAGGAAGAAATCTCCAGGATCGCACAAACAACTGCTGCCCTGGCAAGGTGCAAGCCCATTTGGAAAGACAGGGCCATCAGTCTACATTCCGAAGTAAGACTGCTGCGCTCTCTTGTCATCTCCATCTTCCTATACGCTTGCGAAACATAGACTCTTGTATTAGATAGTTCCTTGGGGACATTTTAAGCTGGAGAAGCGCGCTATACAAGAGTTTTTAGCTAAATATAAAAGTATTACAAATAAAGTTACTACTACCACCATCAATACTAATACTACTACCACAGCCACCCCTACTATCACCACCACTACTACTACTATTTTTACTACTACTGGTTCAGACAATTCTGTAGAGCTCAACACAAATAACATGTTGATCTGCGCTCAATCTGGCAAATGCACGTTGGCTGTTTTAAACGCTGTCAGGTCATCTCTGTGTGTTGTGACCTCATCTGTGTGTTGTGACGTCATCTCTGTGTGTTGTGACAATCTGCTACACTGACACACGTAAACAAACACATCCATTGTTTTACGCATCGACAATTTTATAGCAGAAGTTTCTGGCGGGTTACATAAAAATATTTTGCATTTAGGCTACACTGTTTGTTAAACAACTATGCATATGACTTTATTTATTTTTCATAATGTTTCAGTTCAACTTTAAATTATTTCATGTTGGCATTGTTTCATAGGGTCAGTTAGAGAGTGGATAGGAGTACATGTATATTTGGGTGGGTGCATCTATACTGAAAGAAGTTGAAGTTGTGATTGGTTGATTTGAAAGTTATGTTTATATAGCAACTGAAATAACTCTAGATCGGGTATTAGTGTTTCTATCTGTAAAAGCAGTTCATGACAGTTGGAAGCTCGACAGATGGAGATGGTTCAAGGTCGACGCAGCGGGACTGGCCGATCTTTGTATGAGTGTACCCTAGCCTGGGCGACCACACTGCATTGTGGAGATGGAGAAGCTCCGTGTGAAGTACCGGAATGTTGGGCGCCTGAGCGAGGTGCTAGGTTTGAGGAAGGTGACATTAAGGACAGATTCCAAAAAGTGGTGCTTCTCAGTTCTCTTTCGTTGGCCATATTCGTAATATTACTACTATTGACTTTTGGAATGACAACCTGGAATCATCGTCGTCGTCGTTCTCTTGTGCGGTTGTAACGAACAGTCTACGTGAATACAACTTTATATATATATATATATAGGAGTGAGTAGTTATTTTGATTAATAGAAGTCGGCGTCCTTAAAATGTGTGCTGTCTACAGAGTGGGAGAGACGAGAGTGAGAGCAGTCAGATTCAAATTGGGCTCAGCACTCACTATTTACAGGCATGTTTTTTCCCATATTCACTCTTATTTGCCTGTCCCCGCTTTATGACAGGTATTTTATGTGTTTGTATACCAAACATACGTGAAAGCAAAACTGGTTGCAGCTCAACTTTAAGTTGTTTGATGTCAGTATACTACATGTCTGTATGCCCTAAACATGTGTGAATAAAGTGGTTACATGTATATGAAAAGATATTAAAATAGAAAATTGATTTGAACTTAGTTGAAATAATTTTTTTTACTGTCTAAAAGCAATTTCAAAAAGATGTTATAAACGAGTGCTAGCTTTCCTCTTCAACGCTTGGAATAAAAAATAGAACCACTCGAAAACTCGTCTACACTTCTCATTGTAGCCATCTTAGATTTATAGATGTTTGGAACCTATTTCTCTCAGTAACTTATCATCTACTTTTCAGACCCTCTCTAGTTTTCAAGACTTCGAGCATTTTTCGTTCTCTTGACATTCAATACATTTTCTTTTTGCACTCATTCAATGTTAAAAGCTGAAAGAGGTTGTCGTTGGGAGCGGGGTTTAAAAAAAAAGGGGGGGGGCAGAGGAATAAGAGGGGCGTGGGGGCCAGAGGGAATGGGGAACGTTGGTTTGATTTCACTTGATTTTTTGACACTTTATTGTCCATTTTTATCGGGAAATTCTGGGCCGCCTCCCCTTGGAAAGGCATAGTGGCAGTCTATGGCGCGCCCAAACTCAACTTACTTGTTAGTTGTGTTTTTGACGTTTTGGCTGGGGAGCAAAACCGGAGTACCGGTATTTCTGTCTTTTCTGTCATTTGTGTATATAT
>CM072518.1:6220928-6343428 GCA_036898135.1 Oncomelania hupensis | reverse complement strand
ATTGGGCATGGGAGCCAGTGTAGTTTTTGAAAGAAAGGCGTGCAATGCTGTGATTTTCGTGCTTAGAAGATGAGTTTTAGCTGCAGAGTTTTGGACTTGCTGAAGAGGTCTAAGGACTTTCTGTGTGCAAACCACGAGGAGTGAATTACAATAATCCAATCTAGACAGAATGCATGCGCTAACTAGTGTTTTTATTGCTTCTTGTGTGAGATACTGTCGAATGGAGCTTATGCGTCTAAGTTCAATGTATGCAATCTGACAAGATTTTGCTATGTGTTGCTGCATGGAGAGATCCTGATCGAGAAAAAAACCCAGGTCGCGAACAATGTCAGAAAAAGAAATAGAAGTAGTTCCAACAGTGATAGTTGACGGAGAAACACGGAGAGCCTCAGTTTTGTTATCATTTAACTTGAGGCGGTTGTTTGACATCCACGATTTCACCTCAGTAACACAATCTTGAAGGGTCCGAACTAAATGATTGTAGATAGAAGGTGAGTAAGAGTGATTAAGTTGGGTGCCATCAGCATACATTTCGTGGAGGACATAGTGTGAGTTAATGAGACGTGAGAGAGGAGAGGTGTACAGAATGAACAGAACAGGGCCAAGCACAGAGCCTTGAGGAACGCCAATATCAAGCGGTTGTGCGGTAGATTTAATACCATTTACGAGAACAGCTTGATTTCTTTCTGAGAGATAAGACAAAAACCAGTAAAGAGCACTGTTTTGGATTCCAAAATCGTTATTGAGACGAGATAAAAGAATTTCATGATCAATAGTATCAAAAGCGGCCGAAAGATCCAAGAGAAGTTCAATCTCACATCCTTCAAAAAGACCGAAACTTCCGAAGCTGTTTATAAGCAACTTTATCTAGAACAAAGTTCATTGTATAAAGGATATAAAAAACGTTTTACGGACGGGTCCAAGAAAGGAGACTAAGTTGCTGCTGCGTCGATCTCTGTAGACACCTCGACCAGCCTTTGCAACAGCGTATACCTGATTTTTGTTCTGTTTATACAGCTGAGCTCAAGGCAATTCATTTAGCTCTGAAAAAGGTTTATCAATCCAAAAGGCCCCTTATTTTTAATCATGTCTGATTCACTGTCAGAACTTCAGACTCTTTCCACGAGAAAGATATTGCACCCTTTTCTCGCAGATTCGTGACCTACACAAACAACTTGTTTCTGAGGGTAAAAAGATAGTTTCTATGTGGGTACCTAGTCACATGGGCATCCACAGCAATATTGCAGTGGACAAAGCGGCTAAAGAAGTTCTGCATCTAGATTTCCCTTCATGGATTTAACAATTTGTTCCATACTCTGAACTGCGTTGTATGACCGGCTCTTATTGTAAACGGCTCTGGCAGACCGAATGGTCAAATCAAATTAATAACAAATTATTTCAAATTCTTCCAGATTTGTCTGTTTCTTTGCGCTTTGCATGTGACAGATCCTTTTCCGTCCGCCATTTTATGTTTGAATGTGCTCTGATCTGGGTGATGAAAGAGAAGGATATTTTGGTTCGATACCTTTTAATGAGATTTTTAAAGTATACAATAGTAAACACCTGTTTCAATTTTTACATGATGTTCGTTTGTTTTATTGCATACAGATCATATCGTCTTGTTTTATATTCTTGGTTTATATGTTATTAGTAAGACTTGTTTTATTTACATCTTATAACATATTTAAATGTTAACAGTTTAGTCTGAATTTGCTTAGTTTTGTGTGGTCCTTATTCGGATGTTGGCAGTCCGCTGGACCCTATAAAACACTGAATATCTATCTCTTATTTTAGTAAGTTCTGTGACCTTTTCTTAAGTTCAAAATCGAAGTATCATATACTCTCTTTTTATTTAGCATTCTTCGTTAAAATTCATGTTAACCGTTTCAATGTGTTTCAGGTCCAGATAGCCTGTAGTTAACACAAGTACTCCCACTGCTACGAAATTTAAGTGCTGTATATATATAAAGCAGACACATGTTATTAACGGACTGAGATGTGTGAAACAAATCGCTTGGATGTTCTTTTGTGAAATAGGCGAGTGTATTGCATCCAACTGTAAGATAATGATTATTTATAACTGTTAAAAAGTGTTCTTTGTAAAATAGACAGTGCCGCAGAAAAAGAATGTTTCCTGTCCGTTTTGGAGGATTCGTTGTGCATTGTGCTTAATCAGCAGTGTTAATAAATGTGAACAAGTGGAGTAACGTAGCAGAAAGCGCCGTTAGAGAGTTTCAAGTGTTGGTGACATAACATTAGGTCTCCACTTGGAGACCCGAATCTCAATGTATCTGTGTGCGGCGTCCAACGTGCTTGAAATCACAAGTCGGCAGAAAATACAGAAAAAGCGGTTTCGCTTCCATTATTACTGTGGACGAGAAGGCAGAGGAGATCGCGATTGTTCTCGAGAAAATTCCGCGCTAACGAGAGTCCTACTCCGCGTGCTTCAACAGAGAATGTGCTTCGACGGAACAGTGCGGCGCGCATGCGCGGCTGCGTCATTTCCGGGAAAGCTGTTTCTGGTTTGCTTACTGTTAGACACGTTTTATCTAGCCTGTGTGAACGAGAGTGCGGTATTGCCTTCCAGAAATTCGGAAAACGTCAGTGATTCTCATAACAACACGTCCTCATCTTTAGCTGATTTCCCACTGTCGTCATCACCATCTTCGTCGCCACCTCTTCCGTCGATGTCTACAATGATGACACATATGTCCAACCCTCCGCCTGCTGCCATGCTTGCTTCACTTTCTTCTTTCTCTTCCGGTTTATCGTCGTCCTCATCATCATCATCTAAATCATCATCTTCACGGAGACAGGCTGCACCCAAATCGCCTTCACGACCAAGACCTTCTTCTGAATTGTCACAGTCAAATTCGCCTTCAATATCTACGTTGTCGTCGCGAGAGAACGGGGATACGGACACTCGCTCAAAACTTACAAACCGTAGTTCGGGCGTGAAGGAGAATTATCTCCTCGCCAGTTTATATCCAGAAGCTAAAGGCAAGTTAGAGGAGAAGAGGAACTCTCAGCGAAACAGAAGCTTCACCAATGACAGCTGGAGCCTTCACCAAAACATAGTGGACAATAACGGTGATAATAACAGCACAAACAGTACAGATAGAAACGATCACGATAAAAAGTCCCCGTCATCTAGCGGAGTGTCGTCTCATCACGCTGCTGGGCAGAAGGTGCCTAAGGAATTTCCGATGGCACTGGTGGTAGCGAGTTCCACTGCTGCGGTGTCCATCCTTCTGTTCTTCTGCCTGTCCTACGTTTGGCACACGCGACAGCTGGACCGTCGAGCGCAGAAACTGGCCATCAGGCTGGCTGCAGAAGTAAGAAATGAACTTAACATGCTTTTCTCTCATAACCTCATAGTAACATTGTGGTCGCTCTTTCTAAGATGAAATCATGTAGACGAACACCTAGGACTGGTATATTTATATAGGCCTACTGAAGACAAATGTGGACTTCATTACAATGAGAGTTGGTTCCAGTGAAGACGATCCCTTGGAAATTGATGGTAATTGTAATCTCGCTGCGTGTTTGTAATTGCTCTGTGTGAGATAAATAAAGTGGTATTGTTTTATTGTATTGCATGATAATTCTCTTGTTTCAGGTGGATGGAGAACTCAATAACTGTTCCCAGTGCAGATCCGCCAGGCCAGAGAGGGTGAACAATTCCGCTTACATGCATGGCTCGTGTAACGATTCAGGTAATGTAATTCTGCACCAATAGGCCTATAATTTGTTTTCACAACACTGGCCCAAAACAGATCGTTTTCAAGCCGCCCAAGGAGCCAAGTTGTTATTTGAAGCGCACCGTCTAAAGCCAAATTTACTGCAAGAATAATATAGCATTTTGCTTCTGATACTGCATATAAGTGGCTTGCGAAAATTGATCATGGTTTATGAATCTAATTCAAAGGTACTGATACTCACAATGTCGACTTCAGATTGCATGACCGTGAACAGTTCTCTCTCTCTCTCTCTCTCTCTCTCTCTCTCTCTCTCTCTCTCTCTCTCTCTCTCTCTCTCTCTCTCTCTCTCTTTAATAAAGGGGTTTTCATGCACAAGATCCTTTCTTGCAATGCACCTTCCTATCTTTGTTCTCTTTTTTCCCAAAAAACCAGATCGTCCACAAAATTAAATGTTCCACTTCCAAGAATTGATCTTTTCAAAACTAGTCTAGCTTATTCTGGTTCAACTCTGTGGAATAACTTTCCTGACGATCTTCGCACTCCAGACTATAAAATTACATCATTTAGAACACGTCTCTTAAAACACATTAAAAATTAAATAAACGTTATTTGTTGTTAAAATTAACAACAATAATATGATTTAATATTTTTTAAAAAATATTTAAAATATTTATTCCATGATGATATTGTTTATTTGTTATTGTTCCATGATGTTAATGTTATAACATTCATTTGTTGTATTTAATAGTTCTTGTTACAAGCCCCAAGGGCAAGATGTAAAAAAGCGCATCCAGTGCTTACTCTTTTACCCTTGCAAAATAAAATTGTTATCTTATCTTATCTTATCTTATCTCTCTCTTTTATTATTGCATAATCGCTTTGTGGATTGAAGACGGTAAAGGACTTTTGTATGGTAATTCTAAAAACAGATTTTTATTTCATTAAGTTTTATTTTCAAGAGAGAATAGGGACGATCAACAATATCTGAAACCATTTTATTTCTGGCAATGTTTAATAATTATATTTTAAGGTTACAGGCCCTGAATATCTTAAAATGGTGTGTAGACTATTTCTACAAACATGTATAATATCTTAAGGTAATATGTGTAGACTATTTCTACAAAAAATGTATACTGTCTGAAAGTAATATGTGTATACAATTTAAACAAACATGTGCAATATCTGAAGGTAATATGTGTAGACTATTTATACAAACATGTATAACATCTGAAGGGACTATTTATACAAACATGTATAATATCTGAAGGTAATATTTATTATATTTATTTATATTTATTCTATTTATACAAACATGTAAAACATCTGAAGGTAATATGTGCAGATTACGGACACTGACATGTAAACTACTTTTTCTTTCGTTAAAACAGAACCACTAACGGCTCCTTCCTTGTCAGCAGGCAGTGAGAGCGGGGGAGAGGATTCCCCAGGGCTGCCGCCAGCGCCCCCGGCCATGTTAGACGAGCTGGACAGTTTAAAGGAAGAGGACGAGGACGACCAGGTCTTCGCGGATGGCAGTCGGAGAAAGCCCGGAGGGGTCGGAAGGACGTTGGGCAGCAGGCGAGGGTCAAGGGGCCGGTCGCGAAGGTCAGGGTCAAGGTCGAGTCGCAAGTGGTCCGGTCACAGCGGAGGTCATCCGACCAGAAGCTCCTTGGTGACGGATCAGGAGATCCTGAACCACTTCGCCAGTCGTCGACATTCCACCTTCTTCATCTAATGCTTTCCTCGCTCAAACTATCGCTATTTAAAAAATAATGGAGACTTCAGCATGTACTAAATTCAACTGTGAAAAGACCATCTTCAGTATCATGTACTACATTCAACTGTGAAAAGATCATCTTCAGTATTTACTAATTTCAATTGTGAAAAGTTCATCTTAAAACACTTTATGTTCAATTGTTGATTCTTCTTTGAGATCCATGTGCTAGTTAGTTATTGGTGGTTATATTCTATCTTTGAGATCCATGTGCTAGTTAGTTATAGGTGGTTATATTCTATCTTTGAGGTCCATGTGCTAGTTAGTTATCTACTATAATAGTGAATCCCATTCTAAATTCATTACCAAATGAAAATCCCACAAACGAAACAACTCAAATCAAAGCATTGTGATTATAGCGATCACTATGATCTGAGTTTTATTGAAGGAAAAAAATAAGCCTGTACACGATCTCTGCACAGATCTCGTAGTAGCGAGAGTCTACATACTGTACATGCCCTGATAGTATTACAAACTAGCAGATGGCAGCACAGCAATGATTACGTCAAGGTGATAATTTTATCACAAAGTTCTATCGTGACGTCATCTGCACTGAGACCATACACCCTGTAATTTATTACATGATTAAACTTTTTCTTTTTTCCTTATAGTTTTACCATTCAAGAATATTGAATTTGAACACGATGGAGTTCAGTGTGAAAATACAGTGCTGCGAATACTGTTATAAATATTACTATTGAATCCAATCAAATCCAAAACAATTTCCACTTGTATAGTGCACAACTCCAAGTCTAAGAGAAAAGGAAAACACGGTTACTGCTGTGAAAAAGAGGGTTGAGGTATCTTCAAAATGACTGCACATCCGTGACTGTTCCATTTCTATTGGGATCACACTGATGCAGCATTTCTGAATTACCTATCTCCGCTCCTGAGGAACTCGCTATTTGCCAGTGTAATGGAAATGTTTTCGGACCATTCAAATTCAAGTTCTTGACTCACCCACAGTTCGGTCTCGGGACATGGAATGATCGTCACAAGTGTTGTGAAAAAGAATTTTAGTTTCAATTTCGACGACACACAGGGGTTATGTTAGTAAAAGTTTTTAGCTCTGTGCCCAATGTAGTGGGAAAGCTTAGTAGAAAAAAATCGCATCTAAACCCAAAGACGTCCGTTGGATTGAAGTGTTTTAAAGCAACTGTCTAATAACTGAGTTAGTGCTAGTGCAGTGGAAAATATATTGTGGACAATACCAAATCCAAATAAAACTTTATTATGCAAAGAGTATGAACTAACCGACTAGTTCGTGTTGTTTGTTTGTTTTATTTCACATTGTTTCATTTCACCTTTATTCACAGAAGTGATTTAGTTTAAAAACTGACTGACTACACAAACAAGATGTTACAGTGATTTAGTTTAAAAACTGACTGACAACACAAACAAGATGTTACAGTGATTTAGTTTAAAAACTGACTGACAACACAAACAAGATGTTACAGTGATTTTGTTTCTATAGACTACCTTCTCACCACCACACCCCCTTCCCAAGATGTTATAGGATGAGAGTATAAACCGAGGTCTATTAAGTGCACGCATGCATTAAATCGCACGGACTTTAAAATCCTGACGTTCATGTCTTAGACGGGTGCCGTCAAATATCCTAACCTATCCCGTAACTCGGAGGTCGTAGGGGAACCACAGATGATCGTCTAACCAGCGTACTCCATCTTTCTCTGTCCTCTGTGAAAGATGGAGTACGCTGGTTAAACGATCATCTGTGGTACCCCTACGACCTCCGAGCCGTCAAATATATATACAAATATATCCAGCAAGCATTAGGGCCCTTCTCTTCCATTCCGGGTCGCCAAGGATTGTGCTCAGTGGTCTGAGCGTCAGACTATTATGCGCCCAAAGACTGAAATTGGGCGCCTCGAGCTGCTTGAGTTGGATCCCGTATCGGTCAGCGCCTTGAGCAGCTGTTGAGCTGGAGAAGGGCAGGCCAGCAAAGCTACTACCATTATTAAAACAAGTACGAGTTGAACCACCTCTGTTGGCTACTGACCATGTTGTCAATGTCAGAGGCCTTCCTATACCGTTACTCGAAGGTCGTTGGAGAGCCACAAATGATCGTTTAAACAGCGTATTCCATCTTCCTCTGTCCTCAGCAACCCTCATGGATTCGCTCAGTGTCAAGCCAGTCCATTCTTGAATGTTGTCCTCCCACCCTCTCCCTGTTCTTCTGCCTCCTTGCACCGTGCCTTGCAGGATGGTCTTTGCAAGGCCTGATGCTCTGGTGACGTGACCATACCATCGGGGTTTCCATTTCTTCACCACTGTGAGCATGTTATCGTATGTCCAACAGCTTGTGTGGTGGTCTGTCGGATTTCGTTGTTGGTGATGTGCTGGGTATAGGAAATACCCTGAAGTCGTTTGTAGCACCTCATCTCCATGCTTTGTATTCTTCGTTGTAGATCTGCTGTGAGGGTCCATATTTCGCAAGCCTATAGGAAGATGGAGATGACAAGGGAGCGCAGCAGCCTTACCTTGGAATGTAGACTGAGAGTCTTTCCAAATTGGCTTCAACCTTGTCAGGGAAGAAGTTGTTTGTGCGATCCTGGAGAGGATTTCCTGTCGGGACCCCCTACATATTTGGAGCTATGCTCTTTGTTGAGGGATTAGCCTTGGACTTTGATGTCCATGTTGAGGCCATTGGTGTTGTTGGTCATCATTTTGGTCTTCTCTGCACTTATTTCCGTTCCATAGGCTCTGGAGATGGTGTAAAGCTTTTGTACTAGTTGTTCAAGTTCTTGTTCCTATCCAGCCAATCCATCAATCCGCAAAGCAGGGGTTGGAGATTGCTCTACCTCCTATGCTGACTGAGCCTTAGTGATCTGCAAGGGCATCTGACACGATGCGCTCTAGGAAAATGTTAGAGTGTTGGAGAGAGTAGGCATCCTTGACGTACACCGATTGTTGTTCTGAACCAGTTTCCGATGGCGCTGTTGTGGAGGACTGCACTGCTAGCCTTGTCATACAGGTTTCTGATGACTTCAATAATTTTAGGACTGATGTCTGAGACAACTTTTAAAAAAAGTGTTCGTTTATAGCGCACTTACAACATCAAAGAGTTCCTCAAGGCGCTGGTCACTAATATCCCCGAGGTAGGGATGCCAAAGTGTCAGCGGAGAGTTGCTACCGAACAGCTGGCTCCTACGGCACGACAGAGCGTGGCGGGCGTAGTCTCATCAGCTGACGCGTGCTGTAGGGGTGGAGCAACCTCCCAAAACTGCTGCTGTTCTCTCTGAGCCGGCATAAGGCATGGGTCCACGGGTGCATAGAGGACAGGGACCTGCTTCTCGAGGTGGTCAGAACTCACAATTCCGTCACTCAGTATTCTCTGAGGCTCTAACCCCATGAAGGTAAGATAACAATTTTATTTAACAAGGGTAAAAGATTAACCACTGGGTGTGCTTTTTTACATTCTGCCCTTGGGGCTTGTAACAATAATAATTAGTATAACAAAATAAATTCAAAACAATAACATCTGATCATAATGTAACGATATAATCAAGATATGCGCTCACACACACACACACACCCACACCCACACACACCTACTCACACACACACATAGGCACACAACTTATGTAAAACAATCTAATTAAAGTTATGAACGTAGAACTCTTGCTAAGTAGCTAATTAATAAATTTTAATGTGCTGTAAAAAATGGTTTATAAAGGAGGTCTATTTAACGACTGCACTGCGGAGAGAACTTCTGGAAAGCTATTCCATAAAGTGGAACCTGAATATGACAGACTGGTTTTAAACAGATCAATTCTTGGAAATGGGATATTTATTTTGGTAGAAAATCTGCCAGTTTACCTAGAAAAATGAGAAGAAAGATAGGAGGGTATATTACCAGAAAGGATGTTATGCATTAAAATTCCTTTATTAAATTTTAATCTGTTGGCAAGAGTTAGTATGATCTGGTTTTAATCGTTCAAAGAGATTTTGTATTTAAGAATAACCATTTTACTTGCACGTTTGTGAATTCTAAATAAAGGCTTCGTGGCATTGCTACTAACAGCATCCCAAATAGTTGAAGAATAATCAATACATGGTTGAATATGTCCCAAATAGAATAGTTAACGAGGCTGCAGATTTCAGTAATGTTCAATCCTTGAGAATTGATAAGTCCTGTCTGGAAATAATTCTACTAACATTTAAAATTGTCTAATGTCACGCCAATAAGTTTATGGCATTGTACTTCTTGATCTCTTTTGCAATTTGAGCAATTCGGAGCATCATTGCACTGATCGCCATGGAAATCTCCCTCAAGCTTGAAACAGGTTGGGGTGTTTTTACATGCCGTGCTATCTTGACCATACTTTTCGCATTTAAAACATCTCAGCGGTGAAGGCACAAACACGGAAACAGGGATGCATTCGTAGCAAACGATCACTCTTTTATGCACGTCAGGTGTGCAAAATGTCAAAAAGAGAGTATTTGTGGGAACTTTGTTTCCGTCTTTGTCTTTTCTCATGACCCTATGTGCCTCGGTAACATCCTGCCATCTTTTATTTCTGCCTCTGTCAATCCATCAAACTGAGATGATCGTAAAATTCCTTTGGATGAGTTGAGTGTGCGGTGACAACTCACATTTACATCGCACACCCAGAAACCTAGCTTCAGCTTGGACCCATCTCTAGCTCGTAATTGTTCAGATGTCCTTTCCGTGGGACAGTCCACTAGGAAACTTCCACCTCGCAGTCTTTTCACATCTTGGATCTGTCTAGACACTCCCTCAAACCCCTTTTCCACAACAAATGGGGAAACGTTTTGGTTTTCCTTGGTTATCCTAATAATCAAACAGCGTGGCTATGTTTTAGTAAGATTTCTTGGCTGTATGCCTAGTTTCCATGTCGCTGTCAGAATCATGTCCATTAGTTTGGTCCAGTCCGTCATACGATCTTTTCTGATTGTTGGGCTTTGTTTGTTTAGATCTTAAGCGTAGGCTCAACGATGGCAGAAATAAACGGTCACCATAGGAAAGCTGCGTCATAGGGAAGGGACAATGGGTGGTCAATGACGTCCACAGGCCTGGGGACGTCCCTCATGCCAGACTCTCCGCATTCGCGATTTTAACATTTTTAAACAGGCCATAACCATCCAGCCTCTGGCCATGCGGAACCAACGCAGGCTTGCCTGTATGGGGGAGAATTTTGGGGAGAAAGAAGGTATAGAGAAAACTAGTAAGACAGAAGAAAGACAAGGGGAAAGCTGCCAAGTTAGTGTAAAGAGTTTTAGGGTGAAATAGAATACAGATAAAAAGATCGAAAAGACAGCGCAAGACAAAAATGGGAAGAAAAAGGGTTGGTCAAGCTTAGTCACCCAGTCAGAGAGAGGCTGAGGTCCACCCCCCTCAGAAGCCCTAAGAAGCTACCATCCGCACTCCTAATACACGAGGTCTCGCACCGTTGATACTGGCAGTTGCATGGTTACCTTAAGCTCCCGCATTTTAGTCACGACCAGTTTGTTCCACACGTTATCGGGTTTGTTAGTCATTGTTTATAGGGTTCCGGGGCATTGGACTTCATGACCGTACGTCAACCTCGATACAAGATAATGTAATGCCAAGTGAATAATAAACAAGGAATGCATTTGATCAACGCTGCAACACTACACACCCAAGCACACATAAAACAAAAACATCGTGAACAAAAACTGGATATCACCAAGGCCCCAAACCAATAGCGGCATGGTCACGTGGCGCGGGAATAACAAAGCGGTCATGGCTTCTTTTAGCTCGCTCGCGTGTACTCCAATGCTGCTTAAAATTTTTTTAATTTACCGACATTTTGGGATATTGTGATGTTTTGAACATAGCACATTCGTGCAATAATGATTACAGACAAATTATTATCAGGGGACAGGCTTTTTTTTAAAGAGCGATTTGTCACTGACATTCAATTTAGAGTTCATCAATATTTCATCTTTCAGCGGAAATCGATGAAATGAAATGTTCTTTTCTTTGCATAAAGGTTTTATGTCGGAGTTAGAGCATCCAAACGCAGCACAGTACTTCACCATTTTCAAACTCGATCACGCTGTGTTATTCCCGCAGCACGCAGCCACGCCTTTGTGCATAGGGCCCATTGGACCAGGCTCTTCGGGGTGGTCCAAGATTGTCCCGAGAGGAACTTAATCAGGCATAGAACAGTTTGCTGGAGTAAGAATTTGAACCAACCATCGCCCAAGACGCACGTACACACTCGACTTGTGCACAAAACCACGGAGCTATCCTTGAATAGAGTGTGAAGTAGACCACAAACAGCCAAGGCAAGCTAATCAACTATCACTGCTACTATTGTTCTGACGTGTTGACGGCAAGCGTTGGGTGTATATGATGTGTTTAATGATTTAAAAAAATTATTAAATAAATAAATAAATAATATAAACTGTGCAATATGTTCTTATTAGAAAAATAAATAAATAAAATAAATAAATAAATAAATAAATAAAAAAATAAATAAATAAATAATATAAACTGTGCAATATGTTCGTATTAGGTGCGGAATATCCATTTGTACATTTGGTGTGTCTTTAAATCTTTATTAACGTTGGAATTTTTATGTTAAAGAACAAATTTTCTTAGGTTGCGAAATATTTACTTTGAACTCAGTTTTATTGGGGAATCGCGCTGTAAAAAAGCTTGTTATTATTATTATTATTATTATTATTATTATTATTATTATTATTATTATTATTATTATTATTATTATTATTATTATTAAGGCTTAGACGTTATGAATTTCTGAGACAACCTTATTATGAAAAGAGTGTGAATTAGTTGACCAAAGGTGACTATGCAAGCTAAACTACTACTTCTAAGTTCTACTGTTATGAATCTGTATGACACCTTGATTCCCTAACGGCTAACCTCGGTTGGTTAATGGCTTATCAAGGTTGGCTAATGAATACATTTCTGTTTGTTGTCATGTCTGAAGCTTTGGATTACCTACAATTCCCATGCTAAGCTTACTTTGGCACATGCCAGACTGTCAGGTTCTGTACATGCTTTCTGACATCAAAGAAACGATTTAGCAATCCGTTACAAGATGAATGTGTGTACAATGACCAATTGTATGTGCGTGTTTATATTTGGTTTCGCGATCCCAATGCACGAGACCAATTCCTGAGTGGAAAATTGGCATAGAATGAACACAAGTGGTGATAATGATGTTGCTTCGTGCACCCTGAAGCAAACTTCAAACTGATAGCAGGAGAACGATGGCCAGTTCTACTAGGGAAGTTAGATCGCGTTTCTGAAGTTTCAAGCTGATGCACATTTGCATGAAGCTGAATTAAACGTTTTCTCTCAGCCAGGATGGTAAATCGTTGAATATTTCCGATTCCGTTTAACAAATACTTGTTAGCACTTAATAATATCTGTATGTTTCAGAAAAATGAAAAAATGAAAATGAGAATTGATTTAACATTTCTGCTTAAAACTGGAAACAAGTTTCAAGATTCAAGATAATATATTTATTGTCCCGACAATTACAAGAAAAGTTGGTGTCTAACAACAATAATTGATTATTTATAAATCAGACTCAAAGCGCAGCGATCTGTGACCAACATGCACGCACCCATGTTACTCCCACTCCAAAAAAAAACAAACATATGGGGACACTGTGGGCAACATTACAATGACTCTTATGACAGTTTTGCAGCAGGTAGACCTACTGCATTTAGCATTTTCATCTGGAGAATAAAAAAATTGGGAATCAGAGTTAAAACTTCTTCATCAGGGAAGAGACCAACAGGACCACCATTTGACCTGAATGCTCTGTTATTTAGAAACATTACTATTGATTTGACTTCGCTGCTTACAACTGGGCGAAACCAGTGCTAACCGTAGCAATGAAACAACAAAAGTCAGATTCTCTCCAAGACGGTACCAAAGACATTTTATTGAATCGTTTCGATTTGCTGACTCGCATTTGTGTGCCTGAAACCAAACTCCAGTGAATTTTTCAATATGTATGTTATAACAAATTCGCTCATTTACAATGATGCTATGAAGTACAGGTTTGTTTATATGTACATATTATACTGTCATTGTATACACTATTAATTTGTGGATTATGTTTAATGTTATTTCATAGGATACAATGACTTTGAGCGCCGTTTGCCGTCATTCCATTTTCTGTATTCTTTCACCATTGTCATCACTGATATAATAATCTTTATCGTCATTGATGTCATCATCAATTCAATTCAATAATTTTATTTAACGTCTATTCACAGTTTGTGATATTAGACCATACACGCAAGCATACACACAATCACACGTAAAATGCAAAAACACATTCAAGGATCAGGCAAAATAATCAAAAAAATTTGCTCACTGGAGACTGGCTAATAATATGTGCTATTTTTAATAAATAATTATAAATAAATAATATATATATAATAAATAATAGCTATTTATGCTATTCATCATCTTCATCGTCATTAATATCATCATCAACATCATCGATGTAATTGTCATTATGTTACTTGTACATATATTTCACAAGTATTGTATGCTTCATCATGATCTTAAAGACGATGCCACATTTTACTTACTACTACTACTACTGCTACTACTACGAAAATATTCATCGTCATTGATGTCATCATCTTCATCGTCATTGATGTCATCATCTTCATCGTCATTAAAATCAATATCAACAACATCATCATCGACCTAATTGTCATTATGTTCCTTGTTCATATATTCCACAAGTATTATTATGCTTTACATGTATGATGATTATCTTCATCATGATCGTGAAGACGATGTCACTTTACTTTATTATTATTATTATTATTATTATTATTATTATTAGTAGTAGTAGTAGTAGTAGTAGTAGTAGTAGTAGTAGTAGTAGTAGTAGTAGTAGTATTGTTGTTACTACTACTACTACTACTCCTACTACCTAATATCACAATGACGAAGTCAATACATTGCACATTAATTTTTATGTTTCGTAAGTCCAAATGAATGTCAATTCATTCTTTCTTTTTATTCGCTCATATGACAATTTTTGAAGTATGAATGATTGTTAATTTTACTTCATTTGTATGACAGTATTGTCGGTTTTTTAAATTATGAAAAATAACTGAATGTGATGCACAGAAGTTATTTTCTGTGATATATTTGTTACAATGATTGTGCATTACATACCTGTTTTGCTTGCACTTGTTTGTACAGAACACTTCATCGCATTCCCAAGATTTTGTATTTCCCCACAGAACGTGCATGTAAGGGCCGAATTCCACATAACCTCACTTTTCTCTTCCTCGCTGATAGAGAGGGATGCGCTTCCCACAGCCACACAGACGAGCGCTTTTTCAACGGCATTTAAGAGGCATAATCAGTGCTTCAGAGGCGTTCAAAAAAAATCGTTACTACGTGTGTTAGGCCTTTAGCTACGAGAAGTGTTCAGACTCAACAACAGGGTTTGAAACCAATTTTGACCTTTCGCCATTGAAAAATACTGGGTCGAGAAGTAATTGGAATCAACAACAGCCATTGACATCCGATCTGACCTTTCATTACCATTTTATGACAGAGGCTCGAGATGTATTTAAATTCAATGAAAGGAATTGAAACCAATTTGACCTTTGCTCATTTCATAATATAGGCTTATTCTCTGTACTGCTTAGCCTGGAAAAACAAGTATTCTGGGACAAAACCATCAGCCACAACGCGTTTTGAACTAAGACAAATGTTATTGTGTATAGCAATTGCTTATGACTCTGATCCCAGGTTTCTCCTCATAGTGAACGAAAAATTAAATAATTGTTATAAAGACATTTCATCAATGAAAGACAGGAGCTCAGGCCCTGTTGTTGCATCCAAAACGTATTTCATAGCAAAATAAGAGCAACTGTTTATATTAATTTTATATTAATTTGCAATCATAACAAAATCCTAATATTAATAGAGCGGATTAATTTCGATCTAAAATTGCTGTCAATGTGATTGCCAAGTTAATGCAAAACTTATCCACCGACGCCCGGAAGCAGCATTGTCGTATCTCAAAATTACTTAATAACGAGATAGCGGCAGCACTATTTCCGCTCGGGGATCTGAGAAGACGTTTGCGATACAGTTAAAAAAAACCAACAACAACCAACAACACAATACACTTTGATGTCCCAAAATATTATATTATTATTGATCGTGGGTGTGATGCATTCACATAAAAATAACTATGTACTGTTGAAAATTGATTTCCCGCTGAATGTGATGTAGTTTTTGATTAGAGAATATGTCATACATTATGTTTGTCTCAATCTCAAATATATTTATCTTCTTTTTACATATGTTGAAAATTGTTGTCATTCATGTAATTATTAATGTCCGTCCTTAGTTTCATGTCTAATTTTGTAGTCGGTCCAAACATTAAAAATAAAAATAAAAACTTTAATTTTCTAGTTCACGAGAGTGCATCTGTAATTTTTAAATAGTATTACTCTTTCTGTTCCGGTTTGTACTGGTTATTCTAGTAATACACCGACTAACAGGAAAGAGAACACTAGAACTTAGTCTCTAGACGTCATCTTATTATATGACCGTAAGCGCAGCGAAGGCGTTAACTACCATTACATAAAAAAGTGTTGTCTGCCTGATACATACACAGTTTGTGTATATATAAACATTCGAGAATGGACTGGCTTGACACTGAGTGAAGCCATGAGGGTTGCTGGGGACAGAGAAAGATGGAGTACGCTGGTTAAACGATCATCTGTGGTGCCCCAACGACCTACGAGTTACGGGATAGGATAGGATATATACAGTTGGTTAATTAGTTATTCATTGCTTACAGGGTCCAGAGGACTGCAAAGAACCGAATCAGGACCACAAAATCATTACCACAACTTGGTTGAAAAACGACTCACTCCTGATCGGTATAAAAGATCTGCTGAAACCACCCTAGTGGTAAAACTGAAGGCACTCCACCAGCCGGTCACTTTACATAAAGGTATCCCACGCAGGGGACTCTGAGGCTATACTCTAGTTTATCGAAACCCCGTTTACAAAAACAAAATAGAATATCATAATAAAATATCAACAAAACACATACATATAAAATGCCTACTTTGCTAAATAATATCATAGGAAGCCCCAGTAACCATTTGGCGGAAAGCGTCCAAGATTCCCAAGCTGACCCAACAGACCCAATACACAAATGAGGAGTTTGGAATTGTTTTCAAGGAAAAATGTAGGTGACTGGTCTAGAGAAGAAGATAGTATAGTAGATTGATACACAGCGTAGGAATGAGAAAGAACAAAAGAGAAATACAGCGACAGTAAGAATTTAAAGCACAAAATTTCCAGAAATTGGGAATACTTTTTATACAGAAACTCCCGGCGGAGTGTGTGTGTGGGTAGGTGTGTGTATGTGTAGGTGTGTATATACACACACACATTTACATATGTCTGTGCAATATTGATTGTTCTTTTTAATACTAAAGTTATCCTTATAATTCTAGGTGTTCAAGAACTTTTGTCCAGTTCAATTCAATCAAGGTTTTAACATCTGAGCATAAATCTTAATGAAATTGAGACTAATTAATTATGTCTACTATTTTTCCTGAAGAAACTGTAAGCGAACAGTTGAAAAGTACAGGTATAACAAAATTACAGCAAGACTTCGTCGTTTTTGTAATTAGAGAATGTTTACTTCTTTTAAACTATTATTATTATTATTATTATTATTATTATTATTATTATTATTATTATTATTATTATTATTAAATCCCGTTTAAATCGGATTTATCTTTCATCTTTTTGCCATGATTTTTAATACTGTGTTTCAGCTTTCATGTATTTTCTTTATCTTTCAGAATTCACTTTTGTAGTACAGGTCAGATTTGGGGATTTCCACTAATCTCCCCTTTCAAATTATATTTAAAAAATTTGTTTTGTCTTTCGCATTTAGTGTATTACGGTTCAGTTCAACATGCGGACTTTCAACCGAATTGAACTTAATAATGTTTTTTTTTTAATGTGCGTTAAACAGTACTTGTCTAGTCCCTACGAGTTAATGTAAGTACAAAAATACTTTCTTTTCCATCGTGAATGAACAAATGCATATGTGCATGCATGTGTGTGTGCGCGTGAATATATATATATATATATATATATATATATATATATATATATATATATATATATACACACACACACACACACACAATTGTTCTTTATATCCACATTTTCACTTACAAATGTTGATATTTTCTTTCAAATTCAATGTATTGTAATGCATTTTGCCTTTTAATGTTGTTATTTTTATTATTTCAATGGAACAAATGCAAAGACAAGTGGTAGAAGAGTAACTCCCTATTTGAAAAGTGCTTATGGCCTTTGTACGCAGCGATGATGATGATGTAGACTTGTAGTGCGTAGGTCTCCACAAAAACAGTTGATGCTCATTGCGAGAACGGCAATCATGTGCTGAATTATGATTAACCCATTTGCTACCACGACCCCATATATGGGATCGTGGTAGCAAATGGGTTAATCAAGACGCATTGTGATCCTTATAGTAGTAATAGACTTCATATGCAGGCCTGTGACTTCACCTCACAATACGAGAGCAGCCCATAATGGCCACTAGCCTGACACTGCGTGAATGAGCTCGTCTGACGTAAGACATAAGAAAATTTAAGACCGAGTGTGACGCGCATGGGCCAGAGGGGCCGGGTAGCTCAGTTGGTAAGAGCGTCTTGCTAGTAACCGAAAGGTCGCTGGTTCGAATCCCGGATTGGTCAACGTGTGATCATATTATTTTCCCCTTTACCAACAACTGGCCCGCTGGTGTCAGTATAAATCGGTCCAGTAGTCACCTATATGCGAAAGTGTCGTGTGACTATAATCTACAAACAAACAAACAAGCATGGGCTATTATATTTAGACTTATAGGAGGAATTGGTTCTCCCAGTTTAATTAGATGTTGGGAACATGGGGATTTGGAAATATATCTATATTAGAAAAGTTACAAATGAAGTTTCTTAAAATGTTGTTTCATTTAAATCGTGGTGCGATGACGAAAAATATTATATGGGGGGAAACTGGTTTATGTCCCCCTATCTGTTCATGTTGAATGTGGGATGATTCGAGTTTGGACAGGTTTTATGCAATCAACTTCCTCTGCTAAATTTTCCTGTCGAATGTCAAGTGTGTTCATATTCTAACTTCTCATCACAGTGGTTAAATTATATTAAAACTATTCTGGCTAAGACTGGTTATGACTGTATGGAAGACACAACATTTTCAGAGTTCAGATTCGTTATGCAACAATGTAGCCATCTCTTTAAAGAATAATTTTATGCAGCAATTGAAACAGTCTCTTGACGAAAATAGCAAAATAGTGTTTCTTCTACAGAAGTATTAAATTGAAGTTTGGTCGTGAAAAATATATCTCCCAGTTACCGGTTATTTATTTCATACTTTGAAAAAAATTCGTTGCTAAGATCATAATTTGCAAAAAGAATTAGGAAAGCAAGATTTTGTAGGGACTGTAATATGGGTTCTATTGGGGATGAATTTCACTTTTATTATCCAAAACACAAACTCCGATGGTATGGCCATGTCACCAGATCATCAGGCCTTGCAAAGACCATCCTGTAAGGCACGGTGCAAGGAGGCAGAAGAAAAGGGAGATAGAAAAAGATATGGGGGGACAACATTCGACAATGTACTGGCTTGACACTGAGCGAAGCCATACGGGATGCTGAGGACAGAGAACGATGGAATATGCTGGTTAAACGATCATCATTCTGTGGTGCCCCAATGACCTTCGAGTTACGGGATAGGATAGGATAGGAATAGAAAATATAAAACACAAGCACATTGGACAAATGTTTATTTCTAAGAAATGTTTATCGTGCAAGTCAATGTTTAACTTATGTAATTTGTTTCGGGAAAGAAAACGGGTGTTGCTAAAATTGAGTAAAGGTATAACATTAGGAACGGGCTTACACCAATAACATTAACACTACTGGCGTAATGTTATTGTTTTGAATGGTAAAGTCAGAATGTTAGTAATGATATTGTTATTTTTTTCACAACTGAATTATGTTGTTCTATGTATGTTTTTGTATCCTCCACACCCCAAAAGGTGCGAGTGATGGAATTAAATCTTGAATCTTAATTTGCTCCCGTTAATTTGGAGTGAAATCGGATACCAGCAATGGGCTAATATAATTTGCTCTCCTTACCGTGGAATGAAATAGAGGCCATAGAGTACATTCTACCATAGTAAGAATGAAATACAGGCCATCGAGTACATTGTACCATTGCAAGAATGAAATAGAGGCCATCGAGTAAATTCCACTATTGTAAGAATGAAATAGAGGCCATCGAGTAAATTCCACTATTGTAAGAATGAAATAGAGGCCATCGAGTAAATTCCACTATTGTAAGAATGAAATAGAGGCCATCGATTAAATTCCACTATTGTGAGAATGAAATCGAGGCCTTCGATTAAATTCCACTATTTTAAGAATGAAATCGAGACCATGGAGTAAATTCTACTATTGTAAGAATGACAGGGCGCGCGTTTTGTGTAGCCTACATGCAAATGCAATAGTGTGTACAAAGGTCATCATCAATGTTCAGTAGGGATGTACTATTCAACCACTTCTACTCTCTCTTGTATTTAACTTCCCCTCTACACATGTTGATTAGTTTCCAGTCAGACATAATTGCTTTTGTTACAGTTAGTTAATTTACCCTTTTGCCTTTATTTTAAATTTATGTAATTGTACAATTCCCCAATTTATGTTTTGGAATACACTTACTCTCTTAATTATGTGCCGTGTTTGTTTCCACGAAGTGGTGATCATTTCTATGAAATTTCGATGTATTATTTTTGTTCAGACTATATGTCCAGTTTTTTATTTTAAAAAACAACACTTTAATATATTATTTTATTCAGCAGGTACGCCTTGTTTTTTTTTAGATTTACTGTATTTGATTGTTTACTTCAAAATTGTACGTCAATTTTTGTTTTATATACTTAATGATTTAAAAACAATTCCGTTCACAATATGATTTTAGTGTTGAGCATGAGGTCTGATTAATTTTTTGGCTTTCATTATCTACATGTATTCTTTGAGGGTTCAGTTAGTGTTGAATTATGGTGGATGTATTATTGTATTGTTGTTGTTGATGTATTATTGTATTATGGTTCAGTTCAGCCTTTATTTGTCAGCCTGAACTGAACACAAATCAGATGTCTATTTTCTTCATTTATGCCTTTCTCTGGCTTCTCAGGTTGTCTTCAAATTAAAAAAATTGCTGCTTGATGTCAAAATTAATATATGTCAATTTCATTTCTTGACACGTTTCTCTTGTTGAAAATGCAATGATCTAATTTCTTCTAATTCTTATTTGTCTTATTTAAGTCAAAGTATATTATTTTTGGTTATCTTGCTGTGTGGTCTTGATGAATGTTCTTGTTATCTTGCTGTTTGTGCTGAATGTTCTTGTTATCTTGCTGTTTGTGCTTTTTGTCTTGATATTTATGATTGTTCTTGTTATTCTTGTCTTTACTAGTGGTGGTGGCGGTGCTTCTTCTTCTTCTCCTCCTTCTTCTCCCTTCTTCATTTTCTTCTTCTCAACAAACCATTCTCCATTTATTCTGTAGGTAATGTCTTTAAGTGACTCTAATGGACTTTGCCTTCTTCTTCCAACATCCAATTAAGCTTAAATCTTACGTCTTCCTCTCTCAATTGTCTCTCTTATTATAAGATTTTCTCATTTGAGCGCTCTTCCTCTCCTATCTGTGCCACGTCTTCTTTGTCTATTTTAATATTATGTTTTTGAATCTTGATTCGGTCTTTCTTCTTCTTCCTCCTCCTCTGGAAATACAAAAAACCGATAACGTTTGAAGGTAAAACAGCAAGTTCGGGCTTCTTAATATCCCTTTCTTCAAGTGTAAAGCACAGGCGAAGTAACATAATATAACACAGCTACATATAATTTTCAAACATTGTCATGTCTTTATCACAAAGTTCTTATGAAGGACAAAAAGCAAGTGTACAGGAGGTCTTAGCTTTTATTCTTCGTAGTTTCACGGCTTTCTTTCCCACTCAAAATAACTTTCACGCAGCGTTAATTGATCTGGACACGGCAAGCTACAACAGCCAAAAACCACAGCTCGCAGCTGCCCATCAATTCAGCATTGTCGTCGAAAGCTTCCACATAGTGCTTCGGTCAACATGCTTTCCTTATTACCAATCAGGTTGAAGTTTGAACTTGCACAGGAGCGCACATTCAACGAATTGAGCGAATTTAATAAAAAAAATTCATGTCAAAATGGGAGATTACTAGTAGTAGTAGTAGTAGTAGTAGTAGTAGTAGTAGTATAGTAGTAGTAATAGTAGTAGTAGTAGTTCTTAAATAGCGCTTTTCCCAGTTCAAGAGCTGCTCAAGGCGATGGCCAATACAGAAGGTCATCGTGTGACACACCAGACAAGTGAACACAATCCTTGGAGACTAGGCATAGGTAAAGATGAGACTTAGTGCTGGCTGGGAGTATTTGTGTACCTGGCCGTCTAGGATATGGGCGTAATGGTCTTTAAATATACATAATATACGTACTTAGGCCGGTTTATAATCTTATATGATGAAGTCAGAAAATATCCCAAAGGAAAATAAAATCACAGAAACATCAAACATAGGTACAACACTAGAACTTCAATTTGTTCTAAAATCTTTTCAAGTAGAACATTTTTCAACAGTCAACTCAGATGTTGTATAAAGGGCAACACCCTTGGCATTCTGCATGCAAGTGCCAGAAATAGATATCAGGATAAATCATACAATAGGGCATTCCTCATCTAAACACGACCTTCACCTTGACAATGTTACAGATATATCAAGCATAGCTTGTGGGTAGACCTCTATGGCTTATAACAACCTCTGAAACTCAGGTTGGGCTCCGAGTGCTGGAAACTTGCAGTTAAGCCTACAGGTAACAGTAACTACATCTTTGCCCGAGCGAGGCGGTGTTCTGCGGCGAAAGGTCTGTAAAGAATATTATAGACTATAGACCATTGCCGGTGGCACAGCCAGCTCCGACGCCCAGTTTACCTAGCAGAATTAATTGAAACATCAAGAAGCATGGGCGCGGATTGCTCGGCTCAACACAGGGGTCTTCAAGGGGCACACCTGTCTATTTTCAGCTGTACAAGCCACTGAACGTCGCACGTGATCTGGATCTGGCACACCTATTGCTGTATCTGGTATAACCATATTATACCTATTATTTATGTTATAACTCTAAACAATACAAGAACGATGATATGCTTTAAAAACATCATCATCACCATCATGTTCTTCTTCTTCTTCTTCTTCTTCTTCTTCTTCTTCTTCTTCTTCTTCGTCGTCGTCGTCGTCTTCCTCTTATTTTTCCTGTGAAAAGCGACAATTTTAACTGAAACGACGCTAACTTTAGGTTCCAGAATTGATGGACACATAGTCGTGGAAACTCTTCATTGTAACGGGCGACTTTTGCGTTAAATTATATATATTCCTCGAATTCCTATTATTTATGTTATAACTCCAAACAATGCAAGAACGATGCTATGCCTTAAAAACATCATCATCATCATCATCATCTTCTTCTTCCTCCTATTTTTCTGTGAAAAACGACACTATTAACTGACACTTGACACTAACTTTAGGTTCCAGAATTGATGGACACATAGTCATGGAAACTTCACTCCTCACTCGAATTCAAGAAAATGGGTCAAAACTGACGCACAAGCCTTCATGAATAAGCATTGCCCTTATATATCAAATGTATCTGGCGTTTGATGCTTTCGTTATCAATTTGCAGTCAGTCGGAGTATCAGAGACTGCGGAGAAATACTCTGGAATCGTGCGTTAAACGTTTATGTTTCCTTAAATGTGTGTTTCCCTCATGTCTTTGTTCCTTACCCCCAGGTCTGTATTCACCCAGTTTTATGTTTTCCCAGGTCTATATTCTTCCAGATCTCTATTCCCCAGGTCTATATAACACCAGGTCTATAACACACCAGGTCTAAAACACCAGGTCTATATAACACCAGGTCTATAACACAGCAGGTTTATATCACACCAGGTCTATATCACACCCGGTCTATAACACACTAGGTCCATATTATACCAGGTCTATAGGCTATAACACCAGTTCTATATAACACCAGGTCTATATCACACCAGGTCTATATCACACAAGGCCTATATCACACCAGGTTATATCACACCCTGTTTATATTACACCAGGTTATATCACACCCTGTTTATATTACACCAGGTCTATATCACACCAGGTCCATATCACACCAGGTCTATATTACACCAGGTCTATATAACACCAGGCCTATGTTCTTTAAAGTATATGTTCCCCGAGATCTGTATTTCCGAGTTTGTATGGCCTCCACTAGGTCTTGTAGACATGAGGGAATATGATGGGGAAAAAGTTACATATACATAGGCAAGGGGGAACACAAAGCCGACCCCACTTGAACAGATCCCTGACACTCAGTTCGCAGTGTGAGCTTAGAACTGGACATTCATCGATATTGGCGCAGCAAGGTAAAGGCGATTGCGAGCATCCCGTCCCAAGGCAAAGGCGATTGCGAGCAACCTGGCCCAAGGTCAAGGCAATCGGGAGCAGCTCGGCACAAGGTCAAGGCAATTTGCGACAGCCCGGCGCAAGGTCAATGCAATTCTCAGCGAACCACTATATCCCAAAGTTCATTTTCAAACTACAACAGAACTTACCAGTGGCTATCATTGACTGCATAGAGGAAGACTACCAAATTTTTGTATGCTATTTTTATCTTTAAGAATTTCATTTTCTAGTTGAAATTTTGTTTGATGGCAGAGTGACACTGAGTGAGAGAGAGAGAGAGAGAGAGAGAGAGAGAGAGAGAGAGAGAGAGAGAGAGAGAGAGAGAGAGAGAGAGAGAGAGAGAGAGAGAGAGATGTTTAGAAAGTCAACGTCACTTTTATTCATATGCATGTTTATTTTTTCCTTGATATATTTTAATGTAAATATAAGATTATTGCTTTAGGTCCAGCGATATTTTAATGTAACAGTGAGCGATATATGGAAAGGCAAGACTTGGTCCATTAGTTGCAGTCTCAACAACAACAACAACAGCAACAACAACAGCAGCAGCAGCAGCAATAACACAGAACCTCGTCAGAGAGTTTGGTACATGATTGTTTATAAATATAGCAACGCATCGAGATGCCAGTCTGGCCCAGTTAGTAATAGTAGCAGCCTAGAGCGTGGAATGCATGCTAACCAAGAATTTTATGGAACGCGTAAAGTGTCAAATATGCGTGCAATTGCACGCGAAAATGCACACGCAATTGTACGCCCACCTAGTGGTCGAAAAAGTATAGGCCAAACTGCGCAAGCGCAAATGCACACGCAATTGCACGCGCATGCCAGATGTTAATGAAAAAGAAATACAAAACTTGGAACAGAGACAACATCGGAAAACGCAGTCTATCGTAAGCTTTGCACTGTGGCCATATTGAAGACCGTTGTGCGCGCGATGCAAGATAATACTCGTAAAATTTCCCGGCAAATCAAAGTAAATTATTATAACATTTTATTGGGGCGAGGGGGAAGAGGGAGGGGGGAATGGATGGAGTTAGGGGAGGTCGTGGGCGGCGAGGGTTACATTGTAAATTAGTTGTCACTTTACATTACATTAGCTTGGTACTTAGAACGTATTTCCTGACATTTCCCATTCCTAGTTTTAATGTGACTCGTAGGTAAATGCGCGTGCAATTGCGCTTGTGCAGTTTGGCGTGACAGTTCTCGACCAATCAGCTACTAGATGGGCGCGCATTTGACGCCTTCCGCGTTCCATAGAATTTGCCTATGCCGGAAAGGTGCCTACCCTGAATTGAACAGAGAGAGTTGATTGAAGTGGCACGAGTGTCCGAGCGGCGTGATGGCCTTTATTGGGGGCGAAAAGGGTTGGAATGTTACTGTGTTGATTGAAGTGGGGAGTAGCTCAGTGGTCTAATGACGATAAACAACGCCAGAAAGCTTAAATGAAATCTTTTTTATGTTTTACATTACAATTTTAATTGACTGCATCCAGTACACGAGAACATCTTCGATGACCTGGTAAATCAGGTTCTTTTGTGCGTGTTCTTTTAGTAGATTTTTCTTCTGCCTTTAATACAATCCAACCCCATCTGATGGTACTGAAACTCTTGAAACTTGAAGTAGACCCAAAACTGATCCTGTGGATAGCAGACTTTCTAGTAAACAGGTCCCAAACTGTCTGTTTTCAAAATGCTCTTTCTGATTCCCTCAGCACCTCCACATGATCACCTAAAGGTACAAGTCCCTCTCCAGTATTGTTCACTTTATATACAATGATTGTAATGGTACTGACACCACCCCTCTTATTAAATACTCTGATGATACAGCCCTTCAAGACCTTTCAAACTCTGATTCTGTTTACTTTCAGGAAGTTGCCCGTTTCACCACCTGGTGCAAAGTGAATTACTTGGACCTAAATGTCAAAAAGACTAAAGAAAATGCTTATAGATTTCCCTAGAGGACCGGCTGTCATTCCGGATCTGATGATTGATGGTGTGAAAGTTGAGCGTGTGAGTGAGTATTAATACCTTGAAACTGTACTGGATAACAAACTCACTTTTGATTCAAATACTGCTGTAATCCACAAGAAATGTCAATCAAGATTATACTGTCTACAAAAACTCCGTTCCTTAGGCGTCAGTCAGCCTGTTTTGTGTACATTTTACAGATGTTTTATCGAATCTGTTTTAACATTTGGCTCTTTTTGCTGGTACGGCGGTCTAAATGTGAAGAACAACAATGTGCTTGACAGAGTGGTGAAAGTGTGCAGGAAAGTGATTAAAGAGAAACAGAAGAGTCTGACTGAGTTGTATGAGTGCCGTGCAGTGCGAAAGGCTAAAAAGATTGCGAGAGGCACCACACACGTCCTTGCAAAGCATTGTATACTTTTACCATCTGCTCGCCGTTTTTGAGTGCCTAAATTTTCCACTGTTAGAACCAAATGCAGCTTTGTACCAAAGTCAATCGAACTTCTGAATAAGTATAAATAATCTGTGGAGGTGTAGGTGTGTGTGTTTTGTCCCCTATACGCTCTGTGTCCGGGGACGTTAATTTAATTAATCGCAAAAAAAGGTGTGTGTGTGTGTGTGTGTGTGTAAGAAAAAGAGTGCCTTTATTTATACTATTTCTTTTAATCATTTTAATCACTTGTCGCCTGTGCATGTGCAGTAGGTGGTAATTTGTGCAATGGCAGCTGTTATGTAGGTTTGTAAATATAAGCCCTTCCTTCTTTGCCTGTGTAGTTATCTCTGTGATTAGAATTGATTTGTACGATCTTATTATACATTTAAAAATAAACATGAATGTTCTTTTCCTTTAATGTAATTAACTTTTTAACCTGTTATCTGTACATTAATATAAGCGAGAAGGAAAATTATATATAGATGTCCAGTAAGAATGTGAAGTGTCAACTGTGTAGGGCACAGGTGCTACGTTTTCTTTTTACTGATTGACGACCATTAACTGTCTGGATGTCTTCCAGAGGCACCTAAACGCACACCTTTCTGAACAATAGTTCCTGCCCTTCTCCCCCTCCCAAACCTCCTTTGCTGTGCACCAACCCTGCTTCCTCTCCCACTATCCTTCCCCATTGCACCGCCAAACCTTACAATTTTTGTTTCCGTTTCCTGTGCGCCGTGCCCATGCTGCCAGCACGGATAAGATGCGCTTTACAAGTGGATTTCATCATCATATAATAGATGTAAATATTTTGTCCCCGCTAGCGACCGAACCCACAATCTTCGGCATTGCAGAACAAGCTTTCTACCCAAGGGGGCGTTATTTTATTATAGGAAGCCCGCTTGTATATATTCAAACTTTTCTGCTATCCTATGCACCAACGGGAATCCCCTCAATGAAACATACTTCCGGTTTCTTTCTCCGCGTGTTTTAGTGAGTTATTTCCAAATATTCAAGAATAATAACATGTGTCACTGGCCACCTGTATCGTACCCTCACTTTTTTTTTTTGCTGCAGTTTATTATCCCTTTCTATCGCCAGTGGCGCGCCTAAACCCTACCTACCTAACATTATTTGTGAATTTTTGAAAAATATTCGGAAAAACATAACGCCCAGATGCTGGCTCGAACCCACACCTGTCAGCCGCCATTGGTTTCTGGCTTCTGTACAAGGCAAGTTAGTCCCGCCATAGCCCACTTGGCCACAACGCTCGCCTAACATAGTCAACTACTTCGTGTTTTGTGAAGGTTGCGACGGCGAAGCTATGGAAAACTACAAAGAGTCTTCAGGTCCTGTTTCACTTTCTGTCGATGATCGACGCACCTCCGAAGTCGCCACAAATACAGGCCTCTACGATTGTTTTTTGCATCCTTTCACTGAGCATGTACTTCCTCCACCGTTTTTATACTTATCCCACTCGTTTTCTGGCTCTAACAATCGTCGTTTTCGGCAATTTGCCATATTTAAAATTCACGCATCAAGCTTTGATAAAAGCAAAACAAGCCAGACCGGAACTTGGTTTCATTCTAACCTCGTTTTAATTTATAATGGCGATACCCACGAGTTTTTATGAGAGGTGCCGGAAAGTTGTGAATTGAAGCGGGGAAGTGGAACCAACGAGGGAGAGATGGGCCCCGCTCTCATGCAGGAGGAAAAATGAAAGTTTGAAAGTGTCTCTTCCCAAAGACATAAACTTTTGCAGGAAAACGGACTGAAAACCTATACCGTTGATGACAATATCAATGAGGGAAGGGAGATTCTTAAGGCCATTCTTCCCTACAACAAATAACTACAGAACTTATCATAGAAATCTCGAAATCATGGTAATGATCGTTACACAAGACGACAGTGACCAGATCAAGAAGCGTGGTGCTCCTTTGCATAACATTAGCAAGATGACTGCTAAAAGCGGGACATGACATCATTCTAGGTTCAAGACGGAAATAGAAAATGATACGCCATCGAAGTCAGTAGCGGACTGTCCTTATTGTTTTCTATTTTCGGTGATTTCGCCTAATTTACTCTCCACAGGACAATAGTATATTGCTGACGTTTAATGCCAAAACAAGTCAGTCCGTGTTCGTCAAACATTGGATTATATTCTTAAACTTAAAGAGAACGCGATGAGAAGCATCTTACTATTCACCTCCATTCCTACCCCACACCAATAATATATCTCTATGCTCAAGTTATATCGTTATTAAACACATTTAATCTTATTAATATTAACATCAACTGATCAAAATGTGTGTATTTCAAAACTATATTTTTAATTCTTTACATATAAAACAACAGCCACAACTTTAACTGATTTTTTTTGCGGGGGAGGGGAGGGGACACAGGGGGTGGGGAGATGTGTGTGTGTGTGAGGGAACATATCACCAACGACGAAGTCCGACAGACCATCACACAAGCCATCGGACAACACGATGACATGCTCACATTGGTGAAGACAGAAACTGCGATGGTATGGCCACGTCTCCACAGCATCAGCCTTGCAAAGACCATCCTGCAAGGCAAGGTGCAAGGAGGCAAAAGAGGGAAACAGAAAAAGAAGTGGGAGGACAACATTCGAGAATGGACTGGCTTAACATTGAGCGAAGCCATGAGAGTTGCTGCAGACAGAAAGATGAAGTACGCGGTTAAACGATCATTTGTGATACCCCAAAGACTTTCGAGTTAGGGAATAGGATAGGATAGGATAGAATAGGATAGGATAGGATAGGATAGGAACGCTGCCCTTAGCGTGGGGATGACGACTTTCGTCATTGTCTTCAGTATGTAAAATGGGTTTTGTTACAAGGCGTGCCCGACTAAATGTGCGTTTTAAAGCATTTAGCCATAGTACTATGTAGTTATAGTAATACTATAATACTGGATGCTATATACTGGCTTTTTCCCAAATTACTAATCAGGCTGAAAGTGCGGCGATCTGTACCAACATGCACGCTCACCCACTCTCTCACACACATCACACACATCTATCACTCAAACATGTGGTGTAAAGGCAGAAAGATCGCTATTAGAAGACGGAAAGGAAATCTGTTTCCAAAACCATTATTGAAGGGAGGAGGGAGCCAAAGTACCCGGAGAAAACCCACGGTGCCCTGAATAGTCTCGTACCTAAGTCACAAAAGTTCGCCCCTTGCGGGAATCGAATCCACGACCTTCGGCATTGGAAACCAGCTCACCATCTTTTGAGCTTCCAAACACCCCTTCCCTGTCATTGTAGCCTATATATGATAACCAACTTCCAAACACCCTTCCCTGTCATTGTAGCCTATATATGATAACCAACTTCCAAACACCCCTTCCCTGTCATTGTAGCCTATATATGATAACCAACTTCCAAACACCCCTTCCCTTTCATTGTAGCCTATATATGATAACCAACTTCCAAACACCCCTTCCCTTTCATTATAGCCTATAGATGATAACCAACTTCCAAACACCCCTTCCCTGTCATTGTAGCCTATAGATAATAACCAACTTCCAAACACCCTTCCCTGTCATTGTAGCCTATGTCCGATAACCAACTTCCAAACGCCCTTCCCTGTCATTGTAGCATATAGATGATAACCAACTTCCAAACACCCTTCCCTGTCATTGTAGCCTATGTCCGATAACCAACTTCCAAACGCCCTTCCCTGTCATTGTAGCCTATGTCCGATAACCAACTTCCAAACGCCCTTCCCTGTCATTGTAGCATATGTCCGATAACCAACTTCCAAACGACCTTCCCTGTCATTGTACCCTATATCCGATAACCAACTTCCAAACACCCCTTCCCTGTCATTGTAGCCTATATCCGATAACCAACTTCCAAACGCCCTTCCCTGTCATTGTAGCCTATATCCGATAACCAACTTCCAAACACCCCTTCCCTGTCATTGTAGCCTATATCCGATAACCAACTTCCAAACACCCCTTTCCTGTCATTGTAGCCTATATCCGATAACCAACTTCCAAACGCCCTTCCCTGTCATTGTAGCCTATATCCGATAACCAACTTCCAAACGCCCTTCCCTGTCATTGTAGCCTATGTCCGATAACCAACTTCCAAACGCCCCTTCCCTGTCTTTGTAGCATATATCCGATAACCAACTTCCAAACACCCCTTCCTTTCATTGTAGCCTATATCCGATAACCAACTTCCAAACGCCCCTTCCCTGTCTTTGTAGCATATATCCGATAACCAACTTCCAAACGCCCTTCCCTGTCATTGTAGCTTATATCCGATAACCAACTTCCAAACGCCCTTCCCTGTCATTGTAGCCTATGTCCGATAACCAACTTCCAAACGCCCCTTCCCTGTCTTTGTAGCATATATCCAATAACCAACTTCCAAACACCCCTTCCTTTCATTGTAGCCTATATCTGATAACCAACTTCCAAACGCCCCTTTACCTTCATTGTAGCCTATATCCGATAACCAACTTCCAAACGCCCCTTCCCTGTCATTGTAGCCTATATCTGATAACCAACTTCCAAACGCCCCTTTACCTTCATTGTAGCCTATATCCGATAACCAACTTCCAAACGCCCCTTTACCTTCATTGTAGCCTATATCCGATAACCAACTTCCAAACGCCCCTTCACTTTCATTGTAGCCTATATCCAAATAACCAACTTCCAAACACCCCTTTCCCTTTCATTGTAGCCTATATCCGATAACCAACTTCCAAACACCTCTTCACTTTCATTGTAGCCTATATCCGATAACAAACTTCCAGGCTGTCTCACAATATTAACCTGCCTGAAGACGATTTACACGTTACAAGACTTCTTTTAGCATCATCCCGTTCTCGTCAGACGGTTTGCACCTCACGCTACTATACTGCTATTGCTCCATTTCGTCATTCATTGACCTTTAAGTGGACTCTTGTGCTTGTCAAACCCAAACACACACAAGGGAAACAACCAGTCAAATTGCCGCAGCGATTGCTTCCCTTTTGGCTACAGTAGTTAGTAATTTACTTGCATGCTTATATCAAGTATAAAAAATGGACATGTGTATATCACATACAAGCTTTTATCACGAAATCTAATGCAGGCACACACACACACTCACACACACCCATACACACACACACACACACGCGCGCGCGCGCGCACCCACACACACAGAACTCAATCGATGCATATTTAAAGAACACTGTTAAATTAAAATATACTATGGAAAAAATCCCTTTGGATTCGGACACTGAATAGAATAGACCCAAATTTCCCGGCGTGTCGTAAGGGGCGACTAATAGGGATGATATTAGCAGGGCATCACTGGGAGAAAGTATTTTTACACAGAAGTCACTGGCCAGGGCGGAGGAACCTCATGTTACTACAGGTTCAACGACCACGTGCTCGGGGCCAAGGCGCACACCCTGTATTCGTGGATTTCGGCTGTGGCAACAGCCTGGAGAGGATTGGGCCCTGCCAGGTCTTTCTTGCGCAAGACACACCATATGAAAAAAAAAGAACCACTCATTCCATACCGGATCGGTCATCGCTCGAGTCACCAAGGACCACCCTTTCCGTTTGCCACGAGGACGGAGGCGATAAGTGTGCTACTGATGGACAACTTAGCAAGATCCACACGAGAGACATCGTCATAGGAACCTAGAATGTCAGGACCCTAACTGCGGAGGGAAAATTAGAAGAACTGGCCCACAAGCTGGAACACTATCGATGGAATATTTTAAGTATCAGCGAACTGCGCTGGAAAGGCCTAGGTGAAACATAGACCGACAAAGGCCACAAGCTTTATTTCAGCGGGATAGATGACAGGAACGAACACGGCGTCGGATTCTTGATCTAAAGAGATATTCTAGCCACTGTCATGGGTTGCCGCTTAGTCTCCAGTAGACTCATTACCATCCGTCTGAGAGCAGCCCCCTTCAACATCACCACCATCAAGGCCTATGCCCCAACATCAGACTATGACGACAGCGAAGTGGAGGATTTCTATGAACATCTACAGGCTGTCCTTGACCAAGTGCCGAAGAAGGACATAGTCATAGTGGGAGGCGACTGGAATGCCAAGGTTGGCCAAGATGCGCAACACAACTGGGGAGACACATGTGGACCACATTGCAACAACAGAGGCTCGTTCTTTGTCAAGACAGTGATCGAGTGGAACAACCTCGACGATATCACCGTCACCATGCCCACGCCCAACGCCTTCTCAGCGGCGTTAGGGCGGCAGAAACCAGTGTGAACAACCCTGTGTTTTTATCAAGTTTTTAACCGTTTGGATTATAACCTTTTAAACAGTGTACCCATTGCCTACATCTGGGCAAACGGACGGTTAAAACCGCTAGGTACAGCAGCAAGAAGACCAGCTGAAGTGTAAATATTACTGTTAAAGATTTTTCTTAGATGCGCACACCCTAAAACGTCACGTTGATAGTCGTCATCGGCTTCTGTGGCGCACCCGCCAACCAACATCCACAGGCGGGCTATCCAGATCCAGATCCAGAACAACGAGACAAATGACCGGGGTCTGAGACTCTTGAAATGTGCCAGATACAACAATCTGATACTAGGAAACACGCTTGGTCTCCACAAAAAATACAGACGATGGACATGGCACAGTCCCGCGGAAAGTATCACAACCAGATCGACTACATCATGGCCAAGACACGCTTCAGATCAAGCATCAACATTGGCAGGACACGCACTTTTCCAGGAGCAGACATCGGAAGTGACTACGATCTCGTGATGATGTCTTTCCGGCTCCACTTGAAGAAAGTAAACATAGCAAATTGCACCAGACCCGGAGGTGGCAGAAATATTTAAAAATACAATTGGAGGGAAATTTGCACCACTGCTCATTTTGGGAGCTGGTGAAGTAGATCTCCACACCATGACCACCGCCTTCAACTCAGCTGTGACACATGCCGTCACTGAGATGGCAAGCACCGCCCAAAGAAGAAACCGTGGATTACACCTGAACCTTTGGACCTGTGTGATAAACGAAAAGAGATGAAAAAGAAAAACGACACCTTACATGGAGCTGATGCCTACCGAAAAATCAACAATGACATCGGAAAAGGCACGCGCACAGCAAAAAAGAACTGAATAGAAGATCAATGCCAGGAAGTAGAGAACAGTCTGAACAAGAACAACAGCAAGAAGACCTATCAGAATGTGAAGCGGCTGACAAGTGTTAAACAGCCCAAAGTCTCCACGATCCAAAGCAAGTATGGCATATACCTTACAGAAGAACACGAAGTCTTGGATATATAGACAGAGTGCTGCTCTGGCCTTTACATCACACACGAAACGGAGACCCATCAGTTCTGGCATATCCCCAGAACAGGGAAGAAGAAGAAATCCTCCCAATTCTCAGAGAAGAAGTTGAGGCAGCTGTGCAATCGCTGAAGAAAGGGAAGTCAGCGGGAATGGACAGAGGCATAACATCTCCTCCAGATCCTGTGGAATGGAAATAAGTGCAGAGAAGACCATAATTATGACCAGCAACACCAATGGCATCAACACGGACATCAAAGTCAAAGGCCAATCCTTCAAAACAGTGCATAGCTTCAAATATCTAGGAGCCACTGTATCAGACAATGGGTCCCGACAGGAAGAAATCTCCAGGAGCGCACAAACAACTGCTGCCCTGACAAGGTTGAAGCTCATTTGGAAAGACAGGACCATCTGTCTACATTCCAAGGTAAGGCTGCTGCGCTCCCTTGTCATCTCCATCTTCCTACACGTTTGCGAAACGTGGACCCTCACAGCAGATCTACAACGAAGAATACAAAGCATGAAGATGAGGTGCAACAGAATACTTCTGGGCATTTCCTATTCCCAGCACATCACCAACGACGAAATCCCACAGACCATCACACAAGCCATTGGACAACGGAAACTCCGATGGTATTGCCACGTCACCAGATCATCATGCATTGCAAAGACGATCCTGCAAGGCACGATGCAGGGAGGAAGAAGAGGGAGACCGAAAAAGAGGTGGGTGGGAGGACAACATTCGAGAATGGAGTGGCTTGAAACTTAGCGAAGCCATGAGGGTTTCTGATGACAGAGAAAGATGGAATACGCTGGTTAAACGATCATCTGTGGTAGCCCTACGACCTTCGAGTTTTCGGAATAGGATATAATAGGATGGGGAAAAAAGAAACAATCATGTATATGAATAAAAGTGACTTCGATTTTATCATCTCCTCTCTCCCTCTCTCTATCACTGCATAAACCCCTCTCCCATCATCCTTCCCCTATGCCCCACCAAACCCTTCCGCCTCTTCCATTTTATGTGCGCCCTGAGCATGCTGCCAGCATGGATAAGGTGCGCCTTGCAAGTGGACATTATCATCACTTTAAGGGAGTCTGCTGCAAAACTGCCACGCCAGTTCTTATCTCAAGCAGGACCTTAACACAAACTGATGAAACCTTACCAAATTTCGACCATTATACTTAGGTAAAAAAAATTGCTGATTTTTTTTTAAATTTTAATGTTCTGTTTTCAGATGAACATAAACACCAGAGGTCTTCCTTTCATACGATTTAAAATTTTTGTATCTAGCTATAAACACAGAACAACAAAATTGAAGTAGATCTAAATTATGTGTAAGAATTCCCGTTCAATTTCAGCACCAGTTTAAGATATTTTGACAGTAAAAATAAAACCAAACAAAATCTGTGCAAGTCTGTATCTGATATATGTTAACGACTCTCAATACATCCCCTTTCATTCGTATCCTCAGGACTACCTCTTTACAACATAAGGCCGTCAAAGCGTGCAGTCCAGAATAAATAAACTAACTGACATATTAGTAACTACATAACATGACCAGTCTAGAACGGAGGCGTATGGCAGACACGTTCAAGCGATCTCTCCTGAATTCCTGAGAGAGAAGTCAAGGATCCTTGGATTAAGTCGAAACATTCCATCTCCTACTAACTCAGAACCTAAACAAGGTACACACATCTTGCAAAGAGACTTAAAACATGATACCTATAAGCAAAGTTACTTTAAAAGGGTGCAGAAATATATAGCAAATGGTCCTGATTTGGCTCGAAAGAGTCCGCTGGACCTAAAGCAATAATCTTGTATTGTATTGTATATATAGCAAAGACACTTAAAACAAGATGCACATGCTGAAGGGTTGGGTTAGGAAGATACCCCCTTGTGTAGTTGGGTGCGTGAATTGGCAGGGTGAGGTGACGAAGGTGGAGGTGAAGATAAAGGGAGATAAAGAGGACAAAACAAGAAGGAGCCGAGGCAGTGATGACAAGTTCTAGTGGTTCGCTCTTGACTTACAAACCAAGCCTCCCAAATAGATCTTTAAAAAAAAACACCTCTCATCAGTGAGAAGAGAGGTTGGCAAAGGAAGAAAACAACGATGAAAATCAATGCTAATACGGCAATATGCGTCTTCATACATTGACAATCAGAAAGAGCGTGACAAAATACTAGTAAACGCATTTTCAAATACGCAACAACGCGAAGACTAGACGCACGTAAAAAAGTTACATAAAGTATAATAATCGTAAAGAAAATTGCTTTGGAACTTTGGAACCTTGTCATATTATTACATACAACAAGCATAATTTGAAAAAAAAATATTAGGCTCCATAGCCCAGGGGGCATTTTAACCGAATGCGCGGATTTCACGCACGTGAAAAGTCACATAAATTATAATAAAGTATAATAATCATCAAGGGAAATAACGTAATAAAACTAACTTCTTGCGTACTATAACTAATTACTTCCTCTACAAAACAATCATCCAAAACAATCATACTATTTATCATTCAGCTATCATTTCAGTGTTTCATCTCTGTCTTCTCTCATGCATAAGCATGACAAACATTAATATACACTCACACACACATGCATATTCATACAAAATGACCCTGCCACTCACATGTAAATATAGCAAAAAGACTTAAAACAAAATACACACATATAAAAGGCCTAATACAAACTGCATGCATATAAAAGATACTATTACAGTCTTCAGGCACGGAAGAGGTACCCAGTCGACGTAGCTTATTTTAAATTATAACTATCCCTTACTTACAATGGATGTGTCCAATTCACTTTAAATGTCTTCAAAAACGATTCTTTTAGTGCAAACTTGAAAGAAGAAGAAGAAGAAGTTGAAGAAGAAGAAGAAGAAGAAGAAGAAGAAGAAGAAGAAGAAGAAGAAGAAGAAGAAGAAGAAGAAGAAGAAGAAGAAGAAGAAAGAATGAAAGAAAGAAAGAAAGAAAGAAAGAAAGAAAGAAAGAAAGAAAGAAAGAAAGAAAGAAAAAAGAAAGGAAGAAAGAAAGAAAGAAAAGAAAGGAAGGAAGAAAGGAAGCATGCCTATACCAGTGGAATATCCAAACAGAACGTTGAGAACATGATGGACACCCTGTATAAATTAAGTCGACCAACCACAGCACGCTAACGTCCCTTATATGCTCATGTGTCCGGGGACATTAATTTATTTAAAGAAAGAAAAAGAAAGAAAACAGCACGCTGCAGCCGCCATTTAATAAGAAAAAAGAGGAAGGAGAGGAGGAGAAGAAGGAGGAGAAAACAATGAACATACGAGTGCTACACCGGAAGAGAATGTTGAAAAGGGGAATGTTTTCCTCCCCGTCATTTCCTACGACATGTATCGTCTCACTAGTAACTAACTGGTGAGACCATACTCTGCTTCCTACCCCCACAATCACAGACTTCCCGATGGACCTTGAAGGATATTGCTTATTAATCAGAGCGACCAACAGCAGTGAGCTGCCATGCCTGCACAAAGACACGATGGAAATTCTTTATATTTGCTTTACTGTTGCGAAAACCATTAATGCATGTACATTTCATTAAAGCATGGAAGAACGAACAACAAAATATTACTGATATTGAGGGCTTTGAATACAACACGCGCTTGGTCCGTAGAGCTAGAAACATCACAGCTGACCCCTCACACCCAGCCGGCCATCTGTTCGAGCTCCTCCCGTCCGGCAGGCGCTTCAGAGCCCTCAAAACCAGAACAAACCGCTTTAGATATTCTTTTTTTCCAGAGGCTGCTCTCGCTTTAAATTTCTTATAATGTCAAATTCATAATGCGGTAACTGACGTCACGTCATAATCCACTGGCACCTACTTGTTTATTTTTACTATTTGTTGTTTGCGTGTGTATGTGTGCACGCTTGATCAGTATTTTATTAGCTGGTAAACGTGTGTTTGTATGTATGTTTTATGAATGTTACTGCCACATCGCAACATATTCCATGTGCATGTTTTATGTCAATTTGGCCAATAAACTTCGTTGAATCGTTGAACATGCTACATAGGTTTGCCCGCTCGACTCTTCTGACGGTCTCTCTCTTTAACTAGCTAAAGGACTGTGTTACGTTTGAGACACGCACGATAGATCCGATCCTTTTGTTTTGTAAAGCATGTACTAACAGAGTGTATTTACCTTTGATTTGATTTTGCGTTGTTGTTAGAAGAAACTTTGTATTGTTGATAATTTTGGTTGGTCGATGTTATTAAAGAATTTTCTAGAATTACTGGTTTACTATCGAAAGAAGCATCTAGATAAATATAGTAATAGCTAAGAGATTCTTCTAACCTAAATAAGGTTATATGATGTAAGACTGTGCATAGTTCCGGCGACGAGTTTTATTTTGATTGGGTGTTATTGCTGAAATGTTCGAACTTTTTCTTGATTATAGAGAGACAATATAAGTGGTGCACTGTGCCTGTTTGAAAAATGGAAGAAGTGATTGATAGTGAGAGAATTGTGATGATTTTTGATAAACATCTTTGAAGTGATTTTCGGAAAGCGATATTGTATGCAGTTGTTGATGTATGCTGAATAAAGTTGGAAAACTTCATACGACGACTCCTGCCTTGTTGCTGAGTGAACAGGTTGCGTGGATAAACGAATCTGAGTTACACTTATCAACACTTATCAAGATTCAAGCATCGGGGCTGAATCAACAATTGAGAAAAATAACAGCCGTGTACCACTAACAGACTAATACGAGCGAAAGACTTTTACTTTTGCCAGGGAGTCTGAGGAAAAATCTTCCTTAATTTCCCGTTCCTTTTTGTTTAGGAGACTCACAGAAAGTCGCCTTTACCAACCTCCACCCCAACACCTCTCTCTCTCTCTCTTTCTCTCTCTCAAAACAGTTAAATTTGTTATATAAATATATACATATATCCAGCATTTGAATATTAAAAATCTTACAATATTGGTCGCGAATTTTCAATATTTGCATGTGAATTATACGTTATAACTATGGTATTAAATTATATACTTATTATTCCTCGTGAAATATGTAATATTTTAATTTGTGTTGGTCAAAGTCTGTGCTGCATGCTTTAAGAAATGTAAACGTAAAAGGAAAACTATCATAGTATTGGGCATAAGGTATTTAATTTATTGTATAAGGACTATGGGTATTAGAATTACAATTTGTTGGGTTCCATCATGCTTTGGTTTATATGGTAATGGATACATATTAGCCCAAAAAGAAGCAATGAAAATTGAAAATAGATCAGTCTGAATACTATTCTTTAGTACTTTAACATGACAATTGCCAAAGTAAATATTGTCTGTTGTGCAAGAGCAATTTCTAGATTGAAATACAAACTACGATTGAAATCATGGAGTGTAGAGCATTAGAAAAAAAAATATATATAGGGTCCATCTCTTTAAGTCATTTTCTGTGTGAATGTACTGTTTTAGGAGCTCTATACAAACAACAGAAATTATATTATCATCACAAGATGACCTTAAAAGAATTTTATATCATACAGTACTAAATGACATTGCCGGTGTCATTGTGAAAACAGACTTGCATAAGATACAATGTTAAAAAAAGCGTTAGTGTTACTCTGAATATTTATTTAATTAGATTATTATTATTATTATTATTATTATTATTATTATTATTATTATTATTATTATTATTATTATTAATAATAATAATAATAATAATAATAATAATAATAATAATAATAATAATAATAATAATAATATTATTATTATTATTATTATTATTTCTTATCTTATTTTATCTTATTTTATGTATTTTTATATATTCTTAGAGTTTGTTCATATTAATTAATTATTCAACTTCTGCTTCATTCTTCCTTGTTGTCTAAACTCACATTTTTGTCTGAATTCACATTGTTGTCTAAAATCACAGTGGAGTCTAACAACACATTGTTGTCTAAAATCACAGTGGTGTCTAAAATCACAGCGGATTCTAAAATCACACTGTTGTGAACAGACGTGAAATTAAAAAACTGAATTTAAAATATCGAAATCCAGTAGGCTGACGCATGGAGTGCAAGTCTCTCTCAGGTATATTACTAGTCTGGCCTGGCGCCGTGGGCTGGTCGAGTTGGATCCTCGTTGTGTTTTGTCAACTCGTTGAGCAGCGTTTCGAGTGGATAAGTGTGCTATGTTAATTTTCAATTTATCTGTATTTTGACACATCACTTTCCTCCTCACCGAAATGGAGTTTTCGTCAATTTTATTATTATTATTTTTTTGGTCTTATCTGCAGCCCAAACACCTATTTACATGAAGTAACGTTAATATGGAAACGACACAACGACTTTCCATTCTTTTATTAACATGCGGGTGTTCTGTTTCCATGCCTACAATCTGTTGATGCACATGTGTATACACTTGAACAGACATGTTTGCTTCGGATACACAAGCAAAACAGATCTTACAGTGTTGCTCAGCGCAACATCAAAGAAATCGACATTACAATGAGCTGCAGATGTTCTGTTTTACAACTTACAGAACCCCATGTCCACACATTTCAGCGTCCCATATCGCTTTCCTGTTCACAGTGACCCACCGCCACAGTAAGTGTTGCCCATAATCTCTCTGGTGTTGCCTCAATAAATCGATACAATCACTTAGGTATGTTCCTTATAATAGCGTCATGGTTGATTCTAAAAATAACACTGCAGCGAAACTATATATCAGGTGCAGTTGCTTCAATTCACAGTTAGCGTTGCACCACTGGAAAAAAACAACAACAAAGAAAAAAACAAAAAAAACTTTCAAAAGTACGGTTTTCAAAAATAAATCGATTAAATCATTTTTGTATGTTCCAAAATATGCAATTTCTTAAGTAAGCTCGTTGTCACAACAGTTAAACAAACTTGATATCCTGGCCTTTACGCTACAGATGTTCTAAGTAATCTGTTGATGTACATGTGTGTACACTTTAGCAGATATGTTGTCTTCGGGTAAACAAGCAAACCGCTAGATGCTCACTGACACGCCAAAGAATATATACCCAACTAGTGGAGTACCCGCACCAAGTGCGAGATAATTTTAGGTACTGATTACCATCACGTAAACTCTCCTTCACACACACACACACACACCTCCGCCCCCCCCCCCCACACACGAACTGTAGGCTTTACGTTTCTTCCTTTCGGGAGACACAAAATGTATTGAAAACACGAAAAGGAGTCCCCTGTAAAATATATCCATGCGGAAAACGTATGCACAAATTGACTGAAAACAAAAATGTTAAGAAAAACTTTATGTGAAAGATATTTTGTTGCTAAATATATTTGCCAATTATACAAATACGCACCCCAGACAACAAACAAAAAAGACAGAAACAAAAGAGTACCAACAAAATCAAGATTCTCTTTCTCTATACGTAAATCCATTTACCACAAGTATTACTACTATATCCCTTGAGAATTCTACAACAGTAGTTAGTCAATCACACACCCCCGTTGGAGTGCCGGGGGTTTCAGTATAAATAGTATCCCCACTTTCTGGAAATTTAGTGCTTTAAATTCCCACTGTCGCTGTCTTTCTCATTTGCTCTTTCTCAGTCCTGCTCTGTTCTATCAATCTGCTATACTATCTTCTTCTTCGCTAGACCAGTCACCTACCTTTTTTCTTGAAAACTCTTCCGGGACATGACTCCTTGTTTGTGTATGAGGTCTGTTGGATCAGCTTGGGAATATTGGACGCTTTCTGCCAGGTGGTCACTAGGGCTTCCTATGATGTTATTATTTAGCAATGTAGGCATTTTATGTGTATGTGTTTTGTTGATAATTTATAATGATATTTGTATTCTATTTTGTTTTTGTAAACGGGGGTTCGATAAATTAGAGTGCAGCCTCAGCGTCCCCTGCGTGGGATGTCTTTATTGTAAAGTGACTGGCTGGTGGAGGGCATTCAGATTTCCCCACTAGGGTTGTTTCAGCAGATCTTTTATGCGGATTTGGGGTTGTCCGGTCCTGATTTGGCTCGGAAGAGTCCGCTGGACCTAAAGCAACAATTATGTAATGTAATGTAGTCAATCACACACTGTTCAGTGTGGATAGACACCCACCTCCCCTCTCCTCCCCCATCTCTCTCTCTCTCTCTCTCTCTCAGCCTCTGTGTCTCTCTCAGCCTCTGTCTGTCTCTCTCAGACAGTCAGCCTCTGTCTGTCTCTCTCAGCCTCTGTCTGTCTCTCTCAGCCTCTGTCTGTCTCTCTCAGCCTCTGTCTGTCTCTTTCAGCCTCTGTCTGTCTCTCTCAGTCTCTGTCTGTCTCAGCCTCTGTCTGTCTCTCTCAGCCTCTGTCTGTCTCAGCCTCTGTCTGTCTCTCTCAGCCTCTGTCTGTCTCTCTCAGCCTCTGTCTGTCTCTCTCAGCCTCTGTCTGTCTTTCTCAGATCAAAAGGTGCTCAAGGCGCTGCCGATACAGGACAAAAAGCAAAGAAATGCGAAACTCGTCAATTTAAGGCCAGCGTACACCAGTCAACGGTGAAATGCCTGTTCATCCTCACTCAATACAGATCTACAAAGGACACAACATTATTATCACGTGAACCAATATTCAACAAAATTGTTTCAGCCCTTTTTGAGATATTGTAGAACACGTGTTTAGCAGCAACGTGACTCCACTGACCTTGACCTTAGCGGTACACTAATTTAGGGAATGGTCTTATGAAGTTTAGTTCAAATCCGTTCAACGGTTTTTTGGATATGGCTTATGACAGACCGGTAGGTAAGACCGACCGACCGACTTAATTAGCCAACCATCAGCAGACAGAGGGCTAGTTGTGATCCTCCTGCACCCTCATAAGACTATTTCAAAGTATTTCCAAATATGTCTAAAATAAAGATATAAAAAAGAAGGTGCTGTTTAAATGAACTATAACGACTTCTAAGACTCTCTTGCCCAAAGTGCGGTTGCATGCAGACATGCAGTGATCTTACACACTGGCCATTTGCAGGGCATCGTTTTACCTATATCAAGTAGCTTCATCTACATACTGGGAAAGATGATGGAAAAGGGCCAAGTCGCTGATAGCAATGAACCGTGCAAAGACGGAACCACTAGAAAAGCAAATAAAGGTAGTTTATAAAGCTTAAATTCCCTCGAAATACATAATAAACGTTGCTTCTCTACCCAAGTACATATTCACACGCGCTAAGTATTTTATGTTATTTTATTATTCTTCCATATTTGATCCTTAAAAGAAAGCTTTTTGGGAAAGCATCTTTTTCACAACACCATCATCGAAGCAACTAATTATTTATAGGAGCACAACAACCTGCACATGACCAAGACGCATTCGAAAATAACTGTTTTGCATGTAATATTTGAGTAAGTGTTTTGGACATTCTGGCATTATTTACTTCATTTTTGCATTTATAATATTTATAATAGTCATTTAAATTACCCAGAACACTGAAAATGAAACATTATTCTACAGAAGTCGTAGCTTTACAATTTTAAATAAAAAACAAAAGTACTGAACTAAATCCAGAACACGTCCTTTACAAAGAGAGGGGCAAGCGAGTCTACTGAACTCTACGAGTTACTCACGTGATCCACGTTCTTGTTCTCCATCTTTGTTCTCCAATTAACATCCAATAGGCGCTCCATAGTGTAATCCAATCCCTTGAACAGTATAATCCAAATAAAGTCAAAGAATCACACACACAGAAATAACACAAGTATTCATCTGTTGTCTCAGCTGACGTGACTTGTTCAATGTCATGCAGTCATGTGCCTGTGACTTATCCTGCAGGCCTAATCAGGTGTTTCTTTTGAGCCACTTAAGTTGCACACAGTGTTTTATCACCTAAGTCTGAATTTTGTATTTATAATGAAATTGAAGGTAACCATTGTCCTCGTTATTCTGCTAAAACATAAACCCTGTTAGTCAGGTCTCCTTGCTTTCTTTTCCGCTTTCTGTAATAGAGATCTCTTCAGATCGCCGCGCCTTGAGTTCGATTGAAGAAAAGCGCGTGACATCATTCTGTATTATTATTATTATTATTATTATTATTATTATTATTATTATTATTAGTAGTAGTAGTAGTAGTAGTAGTAGTAGTAGTAGTAGTAATCTAAGTATCCAGTTCGATGCTCCAGCAATCTGAGTTTTGTTTGCTCTTCCTTGCTAGGCGCATTAAGATACGAATGCGGATTGACCAATTTCCATTGATGACTGTGACACCACTTTGTTTTCTGTGACTGGCAGTGCCCATGATGGCCAGGTAGTCCTACTGTTGAATACATGTACCGTTGTCTAGTAAACTCCTTTTCTTTAACGCGACTCGAGTCCGCCTATCATAGTGTATGACAGTTGCTATTTTATTTATACCGTTAATTTTTCTGTGTCACGGCTCCATAGAATCTATGTTTACGCACTTTTATTTTCTTCTTTTTCTGTGAATGGCAGTGTTCATTGTAATAAGGAGACGCAAGACACTTTCCAAATATAGACTTGAGAAGGGCAGCTGACGTGTTCCCACCAACCAGAGTTATTGCTGGTCATCTACGTTGTAAACACGCGGTTCACCTTTTGTACTACTGTCCATGAAAATCACGAGGGAGAGATTCCAAGTCTTGAGGCAACTAGATGGCGTCACCTACACACACACACAAAGAACAAAATTTAATACATGGTTCGTTCTAGAGTCCGGCAACACATTTGTAAACTTCTTCGAAATTAAGCTACTTGATAACATGGGTTTGAATTTGTCAAAATAATGTACGTTCGCACGCATACAAAAATAGCTAAGCGCAAGTTCAAAAGCTCGTGCATGCGAAAGCTGCGAACAGTGACAGCGATACTCTGCCTTTCTTATAGTCTTCCTTCCCTCGCAAACCTTGAAATTAAATTTCTTGCAATGCAGTCTTCAATGCATGTACATGTACAATAAAGGGTAGTAATCTTTTCTGACCTCTCTTGGGCATTTTGACTGTTAACAATCTCCGTGTAGGCCTACCAGACATTTCCGAATGGACGTTCTCGCATTGTTTTGCGATCTAGAGATATCGTCTGCACATTCTCAAAACTGTCGTCTGCCCGTTATGCTAATTGGAACTATGACTGGAGTGGAAAAATCCTGATTGGGTAGAACACCTGAAGCTGCAAGTTTTGCTCAGATTTGAAAAAAAAAAACAACTTGTGGTCTCAATTTTTTCAAAAAAATTTAAAATACAATGATTGTTGAATATATCTGGTAGTTACAGTATGATTTACTGTCCAGCCTTTTTTCTAAAATTGCATCATTCAACTGCATAAAATAAGCAGAAATTGTCATTTGCCATTATATGCAAATTAGTCCAGGTTCAAAAGGTCACATTCTTGTATTAGGTTAGAAAACTGGGTCATCGTGTCTCACCAACTGCACACGGCACGACTTTCACGTGCGGTTTTATTCGAAAGCATAAACAGTGCCAAATCTTATTAGGTTTTTGTTGCCATGTGAGCGTGAATAAATAACAAGAAAAAGGTGGTGATACTTCCTTCAATTATTATTATTTATTTATATTTTCAATTTGTTATTATTATTATTATTATTATTATTATTATTATTATTATTATTATTATTATTATTATTATTATTATTATCTTATTTTAATTCATTTATTTTATTTCTAAAATTAGTATTAGTATTATTAGTATGATTTCCATTTTTAAGATGATGATGATGATGATGATTATTATTATTATTATTATTATTATTATTATTATTATTATTATTAGCAACTGTTGTTAATTTCTCAATTGTGAGTGATCCCTGTCAAGCTTACATGGAAATACTTTGCAATCGTGAGAATAAGAGCGGGTCCAATTCATTTGGGTTTGTCTGTCGGTCCATCGCTCACCATATCTCCAAAAGCACTGAACACACTTGACGAAACTTCATATCAATAGGGAAGTGGCCAGCTTCCCATACCATCGTGTTTGCTCAACTTCAGAGGCAAGGTTGTTGAGGCGTTTTGCCCTTTATCTCAAGTTCCATTGGGCGGATTTTTAATGATTTTTGGTCTTACGTTTATCAACTCATGGTCAATCATTTAATGCGGGTCCGTTGATCAATCTGTATTTAACTTTTTTTGTTCAAACCCGATTTTGATTAGTTTTACTATGCAGATACTTGTAATTACGAGCTTGAAGCAGTTCACAACTGCTGATACTGGGCAAAGGGGGTGGGGGTACAAGAGAGGGAGGGTAATCTTTTGGGTTCTTTCTTTGAACTGATTGTTTTTTGACCACTTGACCAGAACGTGGAGGCACTGACCCTGCTCCACCACAAAATTTGATCTGACCAGCAGCCTGATGGGTTCAAGTCCAGACTTGTCACAAAATAAATTTGATTTTCTCAGCAAACCAAAGAACATTGTCACACAAGCTGCCCAGAAAATGGCGTCTCGGGGGAGCGTGAGGTTCAACTTGGATTTGATGACGAGCAACAACTGGGGGGTAATGGGGGCCTTTCGCACCACCTCACAACCTTTCTCTCTGTCAATGCCTTTTAGGGTAGTCTTAACTAACCACGAGTCTTCAAAGGGATGCTTCATCCCACATTCCAAATGCATGATCCTAACAATGTTAATGTACTGGCGCACTGAGGCAGGCCTAAGTCGTCGAGCCAGGTACGCTGCATACAGCGCCACCTCTCTATCAGTCACGGGCACGGGCGGTACACCAAGTTGGTTGCAGAAGTCAAGGTATGACGTCACGTGCGTTCTGTACGTTTTGAAAGTATTCTCTGCAAAGGTGTGTCCCCTGAAATAGGCCAATTCCTCTTCAAGTTTTGATTTGAACGCTTCTGACGTTTCTGCAACAAGAAGAATAGAGTCTCTGCAGACATATGACCAAACACATCAAGCTCACTGGTAACTGCGCCATGTGACCAGTTCGCCAACAAAGTACACAAATATTCACATTTCCTAGGCTCGTGCAATCGAGATATTGTATCTGGAATCGTATTGATGCTGCCAGGTATATGAATAGCTCTAACACTGAAGTTATACATCACACATAACCAGAACATGCGTCTAAGCAGGCAGTTAATCAAAGGGTGCTTACTCCTGCCCTTATTCAGAATGGCTTTGGTCACAGTGCTATCTGTGTGCACAATTACTGTACTATCGCGCCAGCAACTGGCCCATTTCTCTACACCCTGCACTGCTGCACACACTTCTTTGTAGTTAATGTGGAGCCCATTCATAACAGGGGCATCTTTGCTAAACACTGAATACAACCAATCCCCGGCCCAGAAGGCGCCGGCAGCAGTATTACACGCATCTACGTGTAAATGATGGGTTTTACCGCTGTTGTAGTACAGTATACCATTAAAGGTTTTAAGAAACGTAAGCCACCACTGCACATCTTTGTGAAACTCTAAGCTAAGTCTTATCTTGTGATGCTGCTGCCGCAAAGGCCGGATGGCATCCAGCACGCGTCGCATGAAAAACTTTCCTCCGCGAACGCACTGGCAAGCCCAATTTAATAGGCCGGCGAGACGCTGAAGCTGCCGCTTGCTTGCACGATATCTGCCGGAGAACTGGCTGAGTTCCCCCTCGATCTTGCGAAGCTTCTCCTGTCCTAACAGAAGAGTGCAGTCTCGAGTATCGATGTCAATACCCAAGAATGTTATGCGCTGCGTGGGCCCAACAACTTTGTTCCAGCTAATCTGAAACCCCAACCTCCTCACTAGCCTAATCAAACAATGCAGAGCTTCGTTGCACTCATCATAGGTGCGAGCTGCGATCAAAAAATCGTCTATGTACACAACCGTGCCTTTAAAGCCACGCCTGCGTAGACATCTGCCTACAGCCTGGGAGAGGCGATGAAAATGGCTTGGTGCCAGAGTGGCCCCAAACGGAAGCCTAGAGTCAAATAAGTAAGTGGGCTCTTTTTCCCCTTCAAAATGCCACTTGATTCCTGTCACCTTATAGTCATCACTATGAATAGGTACAGAGCGATATGCTGCCTTCAGATCAAGTTTTGCACACCAATATCCTTGTTTTGCTATGTTACAAGCGTCTGACATTGTTTGAAAACGTTCGGAGTGCAACGTAGCATAGTCATTCATAGCTGCACCAAAAGGACGACTACCATCATGAATAAGGCGAATCTCGTCACTATTGTCTTTAGGTATAGCAGCAAGAGGGCTTACAATCTGCGGTTTTGTACCGGCTACAACGTAGTGACCTTGCTTTATTTGCATACGTAGTTCTTTTTCTACTGCTGCTTTATGCAACAAAGCCGATTTGTGGTTATTAGACTCGACTGGGGCTATATCACTACCAGCGTCCGTAACACGAAAACCTTCTCTAACACCTTTCAGCAAAAACTCACGATCATGATCACACGCTAACTCTGCTTCCCAAGCGTCTAAATGTTTTGATATGCTAGCAACATTGTCATGGTTACCTAGCCAATCACAAGTAAAAGGATTCTGAGGAGGTATGGGGCAATCTAAAAAGTTGCTGGGACCCACCTTGTCAACCGAAGCTGGCTGCGCGTTGTCCTAGGCGTGGTTGCTGCTGGCCGCTGTCGCTGTGCTGGGAGGATGCGCCGGCGCCGCTGGGTGCGACGATGCTGGGTGGCCGGCCTGGAAACAAGTGCTGCAGCAGTGCTCGTACTTACACCGCGGTCCAAACGTGCAGTGACCTCTGTTCCACTGCACGCAGATCTGTTTGCCGCTGGGTCCCACCTCTCTCGAGGTAGGGGGGTTGCGCGAAGCGAAGGGTTTGGGGGCGGGGGCGGGGGCGGAGCTGGGCCGTTCACGAAGCGCGACCATGGCGAGGTGTTGGGAGTCGCATCCCCACCTGAACGCGTAGGCTGCCTGGCTCTGCCTGTATTGGTGGTCGTAGGCCAACACAGAACCCCACGTGTAGAGCGTCGCCATTTCGCCGATCTTTGCAGTGTAGGCCAGGTAGTCATAAACCCCCTGACCAGCCAGACGCCCTGTCTCCAACAGCTTGGCCATCACTCTGCTGTTGGCGCTGATCCACTGCGCCGGCGACACATTGTCCAGCTTGGGTTTCGCCCTCGGCAGTCGCAGGAAGACGCCGTCGTTGAGTTTTATGTCGTCGTGGGTCGTGTCGTCCTGAAAAGAGATGAAGTCAACGATGCGTAGAGCTGTCTCACCTGACCTCGACGTGTTGAGAAACACCGTGGGGTCTAAGTCGACACGGCCCCCGGGGGTGGGTGGAGGGGTGCCCGTGGGTAGCAGGCCAGGAAACAAAATATTGTCCAGTGGACGCTGTGATGTTGCGCCCCCCTCCGTGTTCGCCTGACGTCGGCTGTAGAGGCGTAGACTGGTCTGGCAAGGGTACCTTTATCTCTGCCGTAGCCTGAAGCTCACGCACCAGTGCGACGGTGGCAATTTCGTGACCTTTTTTCAATTTCAAGGCTTCGATATCCTCTTTTGTCGCATTTGCTAATGCCAAATAGCAGTCGAATCCCGCTTCACTGAGGACTTCAGCAACCCCAGGGGGCAAAGTTTTAGCAAAGTCCTTCCACTTGAAGTTAGATTTTTCCGCCATTGCAGACCGGTCAACCGAGTAATAAACGTTGAAAAACGCTGCGAAGCTGTTGCTGCTACGGCGAGTGGGAGTCGACTGGCAATAATTTTTTCCAAGGCAATATCAATACGCGAGGCTCGCTCACTGCACAAACAAATCATGCACACACCACACGCATTACCCGAAGTTGAACCCGGGTTCAACAGAACACAGGCGCACAATAATTTTAAATACAATTTATTCTAAATTCCACTTTACTATGCAGATACTTGTAATTACTGCTTAGCCTTTTATATAATACATATTGGCACTGTCTCAAAGGTTAAGGCCGCTGAGGTTCATCATGTACTAAAAACGTGTTGCACTGCATCTCAAAATTGGGTGAACTGTGTTGCCCATTATTACATGTTCTCTAGGATTAAACCGAAACAGGATAAGCACACGAATATTAGCGCTTAGGAAACTTCAGCTTTGTGTGTAAGTGTTTGAAAATACATGCTAATGACTCTTGTTAAAATGTAAGCTTATAACAATGTTTACTAATAAGTAGTCGCCCAACAGCGTGCTGGGTAACCTATACGTAATGATACTAACACTTTGAGTGTCTGAACCATTGCTCAAAACTGCAGAAACCTCGCACTGCTGTCATGTTTTGAATACAGTATTAGCAAAGAGCTTATTACGGAAAGAGGGGGAACTTCCATTATGTCATATACAAAAATGGCAACGTTTGCAAAAACCAAACTTTTAACCATCATTATTATTAACATTCCGCTACTGCTGTCTTTTTTTTTTGTTTGTTTATGTTTACTTATTGACATTTACTAGGTGCTTTTATGCTGCTTATGTGTGTATGTCATAGGTTCGTTTTCTGCCCTGGAATTTATTATTTTTTAATCAACAACAGATATTTTAAAATAAAAATATGCATGACAGACTGTTTCATTTATCCGAAACTGTGTAAATCCGTAATCGTGAGAGAGAGAGAGAGAGAGAGAGAGAGAGAGAGAGAGAGAGAGAGAGAGAGAGAGGAGTTGGGGGAAGAGAGAGCTCACAATAAAGCACAATAACAAAATGTTTCACTAATAGTGTGAATTTAATTTATATCAGGGGTCCCCCTACCCCTCCCCCCAACCCTCTCACCTCCCACATCACTGGCTTAATAACATCAGTCACTTCATGGAAAATAATTAATTAATCAGACAGAACAATCAGAACCTAGACTACAACATTCCACGCAATATAGATCTAATGCGCAGAAATTCACAGATCAGAACAAGGACTGAGTTTCTACATTACATTTTTTTTCCGTTTACACTCAAATGAAAAGGGATTACAACAGATCAAGGACCATTTTTGTGCCTAGGTAAGGGGTTATCTTGCACAGTATTTGATCACGAGGAGAAAACAGACTTAGTCTAATTTAACTTGTTAACATAAGCAGTTTGACGAAGCCAAACTGCCAATCTGACATCTACTTTTGAAATATAAGCACAAATATAGTCAAACAACCTAGCAATAACGTAAACAGTGAGCGACCTGTTGAACGTAAACTGTCAGCAAGCAAACTGTTTTGGATTTAGCACATAGGTATAACATGAATCATTCAAGCCGCTCTCCAATTGTTTTAACACTAACAGCACTGCAGCGGTCTTAGTTTAGGCCTACATAAACACAAAAAATGAAGTTTTTCAACTGCAATTTACCTTTCTTTGTCTCTTGGAAATTTGAAAAAGAACTTGCCAACACAACTTTTCGTGTATCTGGCATTATGGCAATTGATGGCTGTGCAAAAGTCACCGCCCTGTTTCACTCGGTCGCCTTTTGACTTTCTGCCACGAGCCATTTTCAGCATGCTGACAAGGGCGCATAACTCGTACCTTTCGTCTCGCGGTTCTGTAACCAAGTTCCCCCTCTTTCTATCATTAAGCTCTTTGGTATTAGTAGTATTTCAAGATTGTTAATTCTCAGAGTAAGGGAACAAACTCCTATTTGTGACGGCTTGTTTTTGGTACTTACTTCCCCTGATATTACAAAGTTTTTGGGTGGCTGTCAAATAGGATGGCATTGTGTTTCCTGGCCGACTACGGTACTTCTGTGAACTTGCTGCCAATGTCACCTTTTGAAATGTTTACACCGAGGCCTGCACTCAAACAAACTCACCAAAAGCTATGGCAGTATAAATTCGATACTGACAATTTGGAAAATTTGATAGAAAGGAATTTTACTATACCCGTTTTGCAAAGTCCACCGGGCTTCACATTACCATTGGGCACGTGATTCCTGCTGAGACTGCCTCGAAAGTTACTGGTCAATTTCGCGGCCTTGGCCGACTCAACGATAGACAAATCAAGCTACACATTGATCAGAATGTTCAGATGGTGGCACAACAGTACAGACGAGTCCCCTGCTATATCCGCAAAGACATTGAGCAGCAATTAAAGAGAGTTGAAGAGCTTGGCATCATCGAAAAAGCGACAGGCCACACACGTTCCCAAAGCCAAGCAGTCAGGAAAAGCGAGGATTTGTGTTGACACGCTTGTCGCCAAAAAAAAGCCATCAGACAATAAAGACAAGCCACCCCAACGCTGGAACAATTAAAAGCTATACTGCCTAGCGCAACAACATACAGTAAGCTTGATTTGAAGATAGGCTACAATCAGTTGTGGAGCTTGATGAAGAATCGCGATATTTCAACATTATTAATTTTAAAAGTAAGGGAACAAACTCATGTTTGTGACTCGGCTTGTTGTCAGTAATTACTTCCCTTGGTCTGGACCTTTATGGTTTGCTGGTCCTGATTTGGCTCGGAAGAGTCCGCTGGACCTAAAGCAATAACCATGTAATGTAATGTTATGGTTTGCGGTCCTGCTTGTATGCAGAATAAATTTTAAAAAATCATTGAGTCAACCATTCATTCTTGGATTGCGCGTTTTAACGCTATATGAGGCGTACAAGCGAGCAAGTTACACAGGCAAACAAACATTCAAGCTACGCAAATACCACAATCGTCATGTTCCCGAGCGTAGCCCTGAAAAAGCTTACCAGCATCCGCTTGTAGAACTGCCACCCTCTCCGCCAACAGTGGCATCCGAGTCAAAGAGGAAGTCGTCACGGCGTATGAGGTCCTTCCGTGTCCGGGCTAATTGCATGGGAGACTCTTTAATAAGTCACTGCGATGAACTGTTGTGGCCTTGTACTGTTTAGTTCTGCCTCGAGAGTGATGTCATCCAAAGTTCAAATGTTCCAAGTTCGTATTCATCATCATCATCATCATCATCATCATCATCATCATCATCATCATCATCATCATCATCATCATTGTCGCGATACAAGCTCCATTGAGATACGTTGATAAGCTGTATATTATAACGCTGTTTAAACATGATATTGTTGAAGGTAAAAGTTTTCAATAATTATTCTGTTTCGTAAAGTACCGAGACGAACACCAAAATATTGAATGACGTAGCAGATGCGTCATTTTGGAGCTTTCGTCATTTGTTTTTATTTTGTATTGTGTCAATTCGAGGACCAATGATTCGCAGGGAAAAGCCTTGTCGCGTAGGAACGCAAATTTTTCACTGTTGAAAATCAGTCTGCAGGAAACTCTGGAAGAGGGAGGACTCACGTGCAATAGGCGCTGGCCTAACAAACGGTTTTTCGACTTTTTTACCACTAAAAAAGCGTTGTGTTATAAATGGATCACAGCCTATGTTGATGTGGAAACATGTTGGTTTCAAATAGGACTACTGTGAAGAGCATTTAGTCACGAACATTGGAAGATTTGGTATGCTGAGGTAGCTACACTTCCATTTTGGCAAATTCTGTCAGCAGCGATAAGATGGTTGGCGATGTAAGCAACGATTCAATGCTACAGATTATTTGTGTGAAAGGCGTACTGCAGCCGTAATAGCAGGAGAGTCATAGCCAGTTTATTCAGACACCGTTTGGGTGTTTTTACTACTGTTTACTACTTTTCAAGTGTTTTTATAAGGGTTCGAGTTTTAGTTTAAGATTTAGTTCTATTTATCGAGGACGAATGGACATTTGCAATTTTATGAATTCTACGATCCTCGATCATTTGAAATGAACATCATTCAAAGACATCATTCCAAATGCTGAACTTTGTGAATCTACATGTGTGATTACAGTGACATGACTATTCGTATGAAGATTCTGTAACGACAAAATTGATATCATCGGTGTTATCTAAAGACTATCTATTACTACTGATATCAACAAATAACCTGTCGTGTGAATAACATTGAACTATAAAGATCTACAACTTTGAGGTTCAACATATAATAACTTTTATAAACGAGTGGAGGCTGGGCTATAAAAGGAGTTTGCATATTGACAATACGGAGAAGTTATATCCACTGAAGATCTACGACAAGGAGCTATTCTACGTGTGAAAGAAAATGCAAAGACCTGACTGTCTGACTGAAAACACTCATTCTTTTATTATTACGTGTTGAAGCTGGAGCTGACAAACTGTGAGTAGATTCATAATGCTAATTATGTCTTGAATGGATCGTCGAGGAAAAATGATAACGTACTAGTTCATATTAAGATAAATAAGTAATAAGTAATACTTTGTAGCATCAATATATATATGTGCATGCATTATACCATTTGACATCATTCACTCCACCTCGTTGATGTGCATGTTGTATATATGTGTATGAAAGAACAGAAATAGTGAAACATCAACAAAAAACTCAGCAAAACGGTGTGGTCTTGTAAAATTTATGAGTAGTTGTACTTGAGGTCTGTGTGTTTATGTTTTCCACGTAAATCGCACGGGTCACGTGACAATCATCATCATCATCACTATCACTATCATCATCATCATCATCACTATCATTATCATCATTGTCGTCGTCATCAAAATCATCATCATAATCATTGTCGTCGTCATCATCATCATTATCATTGTTTTTCCACTTCTTCTACATCATCTTCTTCTGCATCCCCTTATATCATCATCATCATCATCATCATCATCATCATTGCAAGGTATCGTTAAACACCCACCTATTGCAACATCGTGGTTGTTTCCCTTTCCTCGATGATCAGTATGCGCCAATCGGTTACCAATATATAAATATATTCATCATAACAATTGTCATCAGCATGATCGCAATTACGTCAAACCATCATTTTTACGCCATGAACGTTTTGCAGCAACGTTCTATGTAAGTTTTGTTGCGAAAACAGAACGGAAAATAACGGAAGTGGGTAGTATGTGGCGGGGATGCTAAACGGATGTTCATAGGATGCCTAGAGGATGAAAGTGGATGACAGCTTCGAAGGGGTAACCGGGGATAATGGCGAAGCAGGCGCATAGCGGAAAGAGCGGATGCATAGCGGATGAAGCGGATGCATCAAGTACGCCTAAGGGCGCGTCCACATGACGAGCTGCGCTTTGAGCTAGCGGTGGCGTAGCGTTGGACGAGCTTTGAGCTGTGAGCGGTGGGTGGCCACACCAAAAGCGTCAAAAAGCTAGCGGCAAGCTAGCTGCACTGCTAGCTGTACGCTCGGTGACAGCTTGGGTGGCCACATGACAAGCTGTTACAGCTAGCTGCCTGCTAGCGTGATGCTAGCTGTCGTTCAGAAGTTTATTATCTGTGGTTTTGCAAGGCATCGCAGACCCGCAACTAAAATTTATTTCTGTTGAAGTTGGAGCCTACGGGAAAGAGAGTGATGGCATATTATCCAGGTTTCAGATGAAACTCTGCCTTGAAGGGAATACAGTAAATATGTCCCACTACCAAATTCCAACATTCACCTTTCCTATTTTTTTGGTAGGTAACCCAGCCTATCGCCCAAGCCATACCTAATAACACGCATCAACACAGTCGATATCATCTTCAATTATCACCCCTTGGGGTCATGAGCAATCTTGTCACTGTAGATTGTTCTAACCTATAAAGGGAACAGTGAAAGCCCCAGTTGAAAACTTGTCTTGCCTTTGTAGGCACGACTAATTCACTGCGGCAACAGTTCCCCCCGTTGGAGTGCTGGGGGTTTCAGTATAAATAGTATCCCCACTTTCTGGAAATTTAGTGCTTTAAATTCCCACTGTCGCTGTCTTCATCATTTGCCATTCCTGATCTGTCCTATCACTCTGCTATACTTTCTTCTTCTTCGCTAGATCAATGACCTACCTTTTTTCTTGAAAACTCTTCCTGGACAAGACTCCTTGTTTGTGTATGAGGTCTGTTGGATCAGCTTGGGAGTGTTGGACGCTTTCTGCCGGGTGGTCACTAGGGCTTCCTATGATTGTATTATTTCGCACTATAGGCATTTTATATGTATGTGTTTTGTTGATGATTTATAATGATGGTTGTATTCTATTTTGTTTTTGTAACCGGGGTGTTCGCGTAGTTGAGGTCAACCCTCAGCCGTCCCCCGCGTGGGAGGTCTTTATTGTAAAGTGACTGGCCGGTGGAGGGCATTCAATTTTCCCACTAGGGTTGTTTCGGCAGATCTTTTATGCGGATCGGGGGTTGTCCGGTCCTGATTTGGCTCGGAAGAGTCCGCTGGACCTAAAGCAACAATAAATCAATCAATCAATCTTCAATTATCGCCATGGCAAGCCGTTGTGTAGAATGCGGGTTTGTAGTGCTTGCTGGAAAATGGTAAGTGCTGGAAACAGCAATCTGCACAACGTGACCACTGCTGACAACATTGTGCTAGCACTGTTGCCTTGCACAATGCAGTCATCCATCATGAAAGCGCTGATATAAAAAAAGACACGGAGATCTGGGATGATACTCAAGTCCGTGGCGAACAGGACAGACGGATGGGGTGTTACTCAGGTCGTCCTGGACAATACTTAGCGGGTGAGAGAACAGCTGGTTGAGTATTTTGTCAGGGTTGGTGCAGTGAACTGGCAGGAAAGCTACAGTTAATATAACTTTGCTGAACTAACTGACGGCAGTGATAATGAAGGATGAGACTCTCGTGACTTTAGTTTTCCCTTGTTCATATACGTCACAAAGCTTGTGATTTTAAATCTAAAGTTGGTCACTTTTAAGATCAACATGGAATGTACTATTAAAAAAAATAAAACAAAGAATGCAGATTTAAAAAAGATGGACCTGCAATCATGCACTCCACCCAAATGTTGGTCATTTACTGTTCAGCCTTCCCCTTTTCTCTCTCTTGTTTCCCCCCCCCAACCCCCACCCCCACAAAGAAATAAACCCAAGTTAAAACGTTAACTATATATTTGTGTAAACTTTTATTGGCTGGCATCAAACACACAATACCTACATCATAAGTGTTCATTGATAATTTACCATCATAGCCCTTTTATTTATTTTACTTATAAAATCCAGATCTAAATCTAGGTTGAATTTGGGACTATAAGCACGGTTCTAAATCTGAGTGAAAACATCAAAAAATGTGAATTCGCTTAATAGATCTAGATCTGTATTTTATTTGCAACAAATTGTGTTAAAACATAATAAAAGAAAAAAAAGCACTTACTGGGTACTATTATTTTTCAATGGCGACTGCACAAATGATAAAGCTGCAATTTTGTCAATTAGGCCTATACTATACGAAAAGAGCAATTGGTCATTTTATTATAAAATTTATAACCATCTTCACTCAATCACTAACTTGAGTGCCTTGCCATTTTAGGCACCTCTTGAAACAGCTTTGCTCAAACCTCCCTGTTCGAAAATCTTTTTGTTTTTTCTGCCACAATCTCTTATTTTGTAGTTCTCCGATTCCGTAAGCGAAGGGTGGTAAGAAGACTGATTCAAGGCCAAGGACACAAAACCAATCAAGGTCAAGGACCCAAAACCACCGCTTGAGCTTCGAGCGTCGATAAATGCCGAGAATATTACCGCCGCTCGAAGCTAGCAATAGCCGCGCGGCTACCGCTCGTGGTGTGGACGCTTCTACAGTAATTCTAGTTAGACTTTTCGCAGCGCAGCTGAAGCGCAGCTCAAAGCTTCGCTCGAAGCTTGTCATGTGGACGCGCCCTAACGGAAACAAATGGGATGCCGCGCGGATGAATATCAGATACAAACCGTTCACTGCGCATGCGGGGGGTATGAATTGTGTCTGCTCCGTGGTTATAAAAGAATGCAACACGCACGCAGTCAGCAGCTGTGGGGCCGGGTAGCTCAGTTGGTAAGAGCGTCTTGCTAGTAACCGAAAGGTCGCTGGTTCGAATCCCGGATTGGTCATCGTGTGATCATATTATTTTCCCCTTTACCAACAACTGGCCCGCTGGTGTCAGTATAAATCGGTCCAGTAGTCACCTATATGCGAAAGTGTCGTGTGACTATAATCTACAAACAACAACAACAGCAGTCAGCATACAGCGGAAAGACGTGCTGGCGGCTACATCGATATATTTTATCAAAACCATGGTGGGTCAGTCAAGTAAGAAACATAAGTCCCTGCCTACTCGTTCAAGCCCTGGCAAGGTGAAAAAGGCCAGAACCAGAACCCCACACCCTGATGGTGAAGCTGCTGCTGCTGTGGTGGACCAGCCCCAAAGCCTTCAAGTCTCTCAAAGTCCTGCTGCTGAAGGTCATTTTGTTCAAGAACCTGAAGGCCCTGATGCTCAAGCCCGAGAAGGCTCTGAACAAGGTTGTGAAGGCCCTAATGTTCAAGCCCATGAAGGCCCCGCTGAAGCCCCTGAAGTCATGAACAAGCTCCAGTGAGAGGGATGAAGAGGCAAGGGAAGAAGAAGGGAGAGAGGAAACAGTACACTGTTTCCGAAGAGCATGATGACGATGTGCTGGAATGGCTGAGGGAGAACGAGTACCTTTGTAGAAAGGGCCTGTCATGAACTGGCTAGTTTTAACTCTGCCTGTTGAATATTTAGCCTTGTGTAGTCTTTGTAACAGTAGAGAGTCAGTACATTACACAGAAGCAATTAAAGTACACACTGCGAGCCAGACCCCCACAGCGCAGTGCCTCAACACTGTGGGCGAGGGTCGTAATCGTTTTAACCAATGAGAACAGCAGGCAAAGCGGTTGGAGCCAGTTTGACTGGGTCCAAACCGAGCACAATTTTGGTCAGATGAGAGTAATACACCGAAGTGTTAACAGCTAGAAAGCTGGCAGAGAAATCTCTCCACACATAGACCAGGAAGCAGGACTTAGGAATCATAGAATTCTATTAAGTCACCACGGGCCTGAACTTGTCAAACAGGTAAATGAACACCCTTCTGTTTCATCGTGATATATTTATATTATTGTTGAAATTATGTTTGTGGAATTTGCTATGCATAAATGTGAATTGTTAATCCGAATTTGCGTGACCATGTGGAAAAGCCGAACACGTGGCGAAACACGACCGGTTGCGACGCCATGTTGCATACCATACGGAACCACTGTTGTTTAACTTATATGTATGTTTGCAGACCAGTGGCTGTACCCGTGAATGTTTATAATATTATTAATTCTGTATGTGTATAGTTAGCCACGATTGATATTTATGTATGTATAGGAATTTAGAGTTGAGATTCCAGTGGACCCCGGAAGTAGCAGAATGTTCGTCGCTTATGTATAGAGATGTGGAGCTATCACTGAGGGCTACTTTGGCTTTCAGTGAGACGCTCTGCACAAACCGATTATTCAGGGTTGTGCAGAATTTTGTCTCTTATATTACAGACGAGCAGGCGAGCTATCCTGTGAGCACCACTCCACAGAAACGACGAGTTGGCTGAGTATCCTCTACCGCACAAGTCGGAAAGAGCTACCCGGAAAAACACCCTGTCAGACCCCACAGCGTGGCAAGGGAACCCAACTACACAACGACACAGGTGGACCAGAAGCTACCTCACAGAAGGACTTCGCGCACGCACCATCTAGCAGTTAAGTGAACACACCAAAGTGCACTTAAACTGATCGAAACGGACCACAGTAGTCCAACTCTCCAGAAACTGTAAAACGGACCACAGTAGTCCAAATCTACATGAGATATAATAGCAAGTGCCCGAGGAAGAAATAACAGCTGCCTAGACTATCAGCGATCGAACTATTAGCATTGACTGAGACTTTTTAAGTTAGATTAGTACTTAGAGACTCTTGTATAGAGTAGAAGAAATAAATGTGTGATTTTAACTGTTATCAAGTGGCTGGACTACATATGATTCATAGCCGTGTGAAAGCTAGTGTGACAGTAATCTTTTACCATTTTTCTATCTATCTCTGTACCCCAACCTTAACACAAAACGAGCTAAACATATAAATTTATTAAAGTAATTCATAGGGTGACTTACTAGCAGTTCCCACCGAATAAACGTGAGGGTCCATAATTCCATTGTGCAGAGCCCATAAACCCCACGTGACACTTTAATTGGCGAGCCTAGCCAGGATCTGTGTATAATAGGAATTGGGTATAACCGGATCTAAGTACAATAAAATTAGATAACAGCAGTAGTAGAATAGCTTAGGATAGTTGTAACAAGGACTGATCAGTTTTGGTGCACTATTCTTTAGTTAAAAACTTTTTTGCTTCAAATATTTTTGTGCCTGTATGTTGCATTGTTCCTTTGCAGGTTTTGCTTAAATAACTGTTGTATGCCATTTGACTCTTGTTTTATTCTATTATTGATTGCGAATTTTATGGTCTTTGCATTGTTGTTATTGACTTGCAATATTGCTAGTGTTTTGGTATTCCACGTGATTCAGAGGTTGTTCATAGACACGTTTGGCAATGTCGGACCCAGTGGCCTTGAGATTGCGTTTCAAGGAACTAGGAGAAGCTTTACACTTAGCAGGGGCAGACCTAATTGCGTATATCAATGCAGAGGTAGAGAAACAGGAGGCTAAGGCAGAGAGAGCAGCAGAAAGAGAGGGCGAAGAAATTAGAAGCAGAACAGAGAAAAGCAGAACTAGAAGCAGAGCAAAAGAAATTAGCATTAGAAGCAGAGCAAAAGAAATTAGCATTAGACGCAGAACAGAAGAAATTAGAATTAGAAGGAGAACAGAAGAAGGCAGCATTAGCAGCAGAGAGAGAAGCAGAAGTTAGGAGATGGGAGTATGAGCGGGCAGAAAAAGAAAAAGAGAGGGAAGAAAAGGAAAAAGAAAGACAGCATGAGTTAGAGCTAAGAAGATTGGGATCAGGAGCTTCAAGTTCTTCCTCAACCCCTCCCCACTCAGATCAGCTAGAGGTAGCATCCAACCCTGTACAAGGAATGTCATTTCCACTGGGGACATTCAATGAGAGAGAAGAAGGTCTAGATCTCTATCTGACTAGGTTTGAGCGTCTAGCAACAGAGTATAAGCTAGATCCCACTCATTGGTCTTTTAAGCTTAGTCAAGGGCTTAGAGGAAAGGCTTATGACATCTACAGTAAGCTACCGACTGACAGAGTGACTGAATATCACAAAGTAAAAGAGGCACTCCTAACGGGATTCGAACTAACAGGAGAATGCTACCGGCAAAAGTTCCGCACCAATCGGAGAGTGAAAGGAGAGAGCTATGCGCAGTTCGCGGATCGGTTGTCCACAACGCTGGATAAGTGGATTAGCCAGTCAGCCACGGCTAAGACGTATGATGGACTGACAGAACTGTTAGTATGGGAACAGCTACGGGAAACCATGACCCCCGAGCTGAGAACATTCTCAGTAGAGCAGGGCGCGGAAAGACTGGAAGATCTGGTCAAGGTCGCAGATAGGTACGTGGCCGCCCACGGAGAAGCCAAGAGCTTCAGGCGAGACCTAAAGCCTAACGGGAAAGAGGCACAGAAACGAAGCCCTAACCGAGAGGAGCGCACCGCGAATAAGCCCAATAACCCCAGACCTGGGCAAAATAAAGGACCCAACACGGAATTCGGGAAAAGAGGTCCCGCAGAACAGAGACGGTATTGTTCGTTCTGCAACAGAAACAATCACTCCACCGCAAAATGTTTCAAGTTGGCCGCACAACGGAGGGAAGAGCGCGAAAGCCGGCCAGCGCACAGAGTTCTAACTCAAAGCAGCGGTAACAAGCCACACACGATCGGAGATCACCCATCGGTGACAGACACGGTCAAGGTCAACGGAAAAGAAGCGAACTGTCTGTATGACACAGGTCTATCATACGACGCGATAGTTAGCGAATCTCTTGTATCGCGCGCGGACTTGACAGACAAGACAATCGAACTACAAGGAGCAGACTTGACGAAACCCACGACTACTTGCCCAATAGCTTGGATCGAAGTAGAGAGTAGGTACGTCACAGGACGAATCCAAGCAGCTGTTTTACAGAAACCCCTGTATGATCTAGTGCTAGGATGTAGGTATGTGTTCTTAGGCACGCCCCCTAAAACTGTAGAGATAGCTGCAGTGCAAACCAGGGCCCAAGCTAAAACCCAACCACCCCAGCCCGAGTTCGCTCCGAACCCAGGACTCGAAGAGATCAAAACAGCACAGAAAGAAGACACCTCGATAGCGAAGTGCTTCCAGAAGCTACCCAAGGCGCACAAACCCCCGCACAAGGGAGACTTCTACATGGAAGAAGGAGTTCTACATCGACAAGGAGATGGAGATCACACCCAACTAGTACTACCAGCCACCCTTCGAGCCCAAGTGCTAGAACTAGGCCACAGCATGCCACTCAGCGGACACATGGGAATTGGAGCCACAGTGCAGAGAATCAGCGCACACTACTATTGGCCAGGAATCACGGAGGATGTCAAGCGCTACGTGAAATCTTGCCACCAATGTCAACGATATTCCCCGCGACATCACACCGTACCAGTTACCTTAGGACCATCGGTAGTAGTCGGCGTGCCATTCCAGCAAGTCTCAGTAGACATAGTAGGACCACTGCCCATGACCAAGAAGCGGAACAGATTTCTACTCACACTCGTCGACGCATGTACGATGTGGTGCGAAGCAGTCCCGTTGCCAGCGATCGACACCAAGAAGATTGCAGATGCACTCATCGCCATCTTTACTAGAGTCGGATTCCCGGACAGCATTAGAACGGACAACGGATCGCAGTTCACCGGCCGCCTGATGCAAGACGTGTTCGAGTTGATACAAGTTCATCACATTCGCACACCACCATACCACCCAGCCAGCAACGGACAAGTAGAAAGAATGAATGAATGAATGAAATGTAAATTTATACGCCTAACCTTTTGCAAGCCCTAGGCGTTTACAATGGCAAACATTAACACGTTCAGACATAAATACAATCTGACTAAACAAAGCAGTTGTGTAATATGAAGAGGAAAGTTTAGTGAGGAAGATGGAAGAGATGAGTTTTTAAAGAGGTTTTGAATGACAGCATAGAAGTGGAGTGACGGAGTGAATGAGGGAGTTTATTCCAGATAGATGGGGCCTGGTAGGAAAAGGTGCGCTGACCATAGGTTTTGGTGCGTACGGTTGGGATTTTAAAAAGACGGGTATCAGCAGAAGATCTAAGAGAGCGATTGGGGGAATAGGTTTCGAGAAGGTCGGAGAGATAGCTGGGAGAAGTCAGGTCAAAATTTCTGAAGCAGAGTGTAGAAATTTTGTGCTGGATTCTGTGCTGTACTGGCAGCCAGTGCAGGGTTTGAAGAAGAGGAGTTATGTGGTTGTATTTAGAGGAGCGAAAAATGAGGCGGGCAGCATGATTCTGAACACGCTGAAGCTTATCGATGATATATTTGGGAGAGCCAGAGAGAAGGGAATTACAATAGTCAAGACGGGAAAGAACGAGAAAGACTGAATGGAACCCTTCTCACCATCCTCAGGAAAGTCGCCGACGACAATCCAGAAGCGTGGGACACCTACGTGAATGCGGCACTGTTCGCATATAGAGAAACGCCCCATGCAGCCACAGGCTACACCCCGTCAACATTGCTATTCGGCAGACCTCTAGCAGGACCGCTAGAAGCCCTACGCAGAAGTTGGACGGAAGCCAAGATAGACGACACACCAAGAGGTGCCACCAAGTACGTCGCAGACCTGCAGGAAACCCTCAAAGCAACGTGGAAGAAGGCTGGTGAAGCACTGAAGAAGGCAAGAGCCCGTCAGGCGAAGTACTACAACCGCCACGCGAAGGACCGAGAACTGCAAGTCGGCGATCAAGTGCTACTCTTACTTCCAAGTGGAACCAACAAGCTGGACATCGCTTGGAGAGGACCGTACCGGGTGACTGCCAAGAAATCCAAGACAGTCTACCAAGTAGAGGTGAACGGGAGAGCCCGATACCACCACATCAATCTCCTCAAGAAGTATACGGACCGACCAGCGACCCCCAGCACTCACAACTTGCTAGCCATCGCCATCGCGGAAGAAGGAGAAAGCATGGAGACCAATGCAGTAGAGTATCCCCTGCACTCCAAAGAAACCTACAAAGACGTTATACTCAACGGAGACCTAGCCGCTAAACAGCAACAGCAAGTACTACAGGTCATTCGACAACATCAGACTGTGCTCACAGACCGACCAGGGAGGACAGACCTCGTCGAAGTAACCTTAACGGTGACCGACCCAACACCCGTCCGCCAGAAGCTCTACCCGATGCCACTGTCGCAGCAGCGAGCCATCAAGGAAGAGATAGACACCTTACTGGCAGCCGGAATCATCTCAGAGTCTACTTCACCCTACAGCGCAGGCACGGTATTGTTGCGAAAACCCAACGGAGAGCATCGACTGTGCATCGACTTCAGACTCCTGAATGCGGTAACGCAGTTCCAGCCAGAGCCACTCCCGGACCAGACAGACCTATTTGCCAAGCTACAGCGAGCGAAGTACTTCTCACGCATCGACCTCAGCAAAGGATACTACCAGATACCAGTGCAACCGCAAGTCCGAAAGTACCTAGCGTTTAGCACGATGGAAGGACACTTCGAGTTCAATGTACTTCCATTCGGACTCCACAACACCCAGCATCTTCAGCGCCATGATGCGAAAACTCCTGGCACCCCTGAGCAGCGAGCACCTACATTCGTTTATGGACGACATCCTCATCGCAACACCTACGTGGGAGGAACATGTCACGCTCCTACAGCAACTACTCGCCCGCCTCAGAGACACGGGATTGACGGCAAGACCCACCAAATTTCAGATTGGATTCACAGAACTAGAATTTCTGGGACACACCATCAGTCAAGGAAGCCTGCGACCGGTAGAAAAGACAGTGAAACGCCTACTCGACGCTCCTAGGCCCAAGACAAAGAAGGAAGTGCAGTCATTTCTAGGACTCTGCGGCTTCTACCAGAAGTTCATCTCCAACTACAACAGCATCGCCGTGCCACTGACAAATGGAACCCGGAAAATCGCCCCGGACAAAGTAGTTTGGACAGCCGAATGCGAGACAGCATTCCAAACACTCAAGGACAGAATGACATCGGCGCCAGTACTCCACCTACCCGATTTGATTCAGCCATTCGTTCTTCGCACCGACGCAAGCGACTTAGGCCTCGGAACAGTACTGCTACAGCGCGACCCCAAGAATGCAGAGACGCTATTCCCTGTCGCCTACGCCAGCAGAAAATTGAGACCCGCCGAGACCCACTACGCCACGTCGGAGAAAGAATGCCTTGGACTAGTCTGGGCCATACAGAAATTCCAACTCTACCTGTATGGGACCCACTTCACAGTTCAGGTGGACCACCAACCACTATCGTTCCTGGCAGCCTCCAAATCCTTGAACTCTCGCCTGATGCGATGGGCACTCACCCTTCAAGCGTACTCATTCCAAATCGAGTATATACCCGGCAAAGAGAACCACGGAGCCGACTACCTCAGTCGCCATCTCGTGGAGGACACAGCAGCTGTCGCCCACCCAACACAACTAAGGGCCACAGCACCAGAATTCGTCCCCGCCCAGTAATACCCTGTCACTAGTGTCCATAGCTACCTGGCATAGCATTTCAGCTCAGGTAGAGCAACTTAAGTAGTTTGTAAATAGGACCCTAGGATAGTGCAGCGTTAAACTAGGCTCTGTAGTAGAAAAAGGTCGAATCCAGTAGTCATCGCCTTTTTTCAGTTGAGGGAGCCTGTCATGAACTGGCTAGTTTTAACTCTGCCTGTTGAATATTTAGCCTTGTGTAGTCTTTGTAACAGTAGAGAGTCAGTATATTACACAGAAGCAATTAAAGTACACACTGCGAGCCAGACCCCCACAGCGCAGTGCCTCAACACTGTGGGCGAGGGTCGTAATCGTTTTAACCAATGAGAACAGCAGGCAAAGCGGTTGGAGCCAGTTTGACTGGGTCCAAACCGAGCACAATTTTGGTCAGATGAGAGTAATACACCGAAGTGTTAACAGCTAGAAAGCTGGCAGAGAAATCTCTCCACACATAGACCAGGAAGCAGGACTTAGGAATCATAGAATTCTATTAAGTCACCACGGGCCTGAACTTGTCAAACAGGTAAATGAACACCCTTCTGTTTCATCGTGATATATTTATATTATTGTTGAAATTATGTTTGTGGAATTTGCTATGCATAAATGTGAATCGAGTATATACCCGGCAAAGAGCTCTGTGGGTTCGGGCATTAAATAGAATAGACCCAACGTTTCCCGGCGTGTCGTAAGAGGCGACTAACAGGGGTGATGTTAGCACGGCATCACTGGGCGAAAGTCTTCTACACAGAAGTCACCGGCCAGGGCGGAGGAACCTCACGTTACTACAGGTTCAACGACCATGTGCTCAGGGCCAAGGCGAGCCACACTGTATTCGTGGATTTCGGCTGTGGCCAACAGCCTGGAGAGGATTGGGCACCACCAGGTCTTTTTTGCCCAAGACACACTACATGATGACACAATCCACTAATTCCATACCGGATCGGTCGTCGCCCGGGCCGTCACCCGGCACAAGGACCGCGCCTTCCGTTGGCCACCAGGACGGAGGTGTTAAGTATGCTACTGATGGACAATTTAGCAAGATCCGCACGAGAAACAACATCGTCATAGGAACCTGGAACGTCAGGACCCTAACTGCGGAAGGAAAATTAGAAGAACTGGCCCACGAGTTGGACCACTATCGATGGAACGTTCTAGGTATCAGCGAACTGCGATGGAAAGGCCTAGGTGAAACAACGACCGACAAAGGCCACAAGCTCTATTTCAGCGGTAGGGATGACAGGCATGAACACGGCGTTGGATTCTTGGTCCACAAGAACATTCTAGCGACTGTCATGGGTTGCCGCCCAGTCTCCAGTAGACTCATTACCATCCGCCTGAGAGCAGCCCCTTTCAACATCACCATCATCCAGGCCTACGCCCCAACATCAGACTATGACGACAGCGAAGTGGAGGATTTTTATGAAAATCTACAGGCGGTCCTTGACCAAGTGCCGAAGAAGGACATAGTCATAGTGCAAGGCGACTGGAATGCCAAGGTTGGCCAAGATGCGCACCGCAACTGGGGAGACACATGTGGACCCCACTGCAACAACGAGACAAATGACAGGGGTCTGAGACTCTTGGAGTTTGCCAGATACAACAATCTGGTACTGGCAAACACGCTTGGTCTCCACAAAAACTCCAGACGATGGACATGGCACAGTCCTGGCGGGGAGCATCACAACCAAATAGACTACATCATGGTCAAGAAACGCTTCAGATCAAGCATCAACATTGGCAGGACACGTACTTTTCCAGGAGCAGACATCGGAAGTGACCACGATCTCGTGATGATGTCTTTCCGGCTCCACTTGAAGAGAGTAAATACAGCAAAGTGCACTAGACTGAAGTTCGACCTGGACAAACTGCAAGACCCGGAGGTGGCAGAACTATTTCAGGCCACAATTGGAGGGAAATTTGCACCACTGCTCATTTTGGGGGCTGGTGAAGTAGATGTCAACACCATGACCACCACCTTCAACTCAGCTGTGACAGATGCCGCCACTGAGATCCTTGGCAAGCACCGACCAAAGGAAGCTGTGGATCACACCTGAACTTTTGGATCTGTGTGATAAACGAAGAGAGATGAAAAAGAAAAAGAACACCTCACAGGGAGCTGATGTCTACCGAAAAATCAACAATGACATCCGAAAAGGCATGCTCACAGCAAAGGAGAACTGGATAGAAGATCAATGCCAGGAAATAGAGAACAGTCTGAACAAGAACAACAGCAAGAAGGCCTACCAGACTGTGAAGCGACTGACAAGTGTCAAACAGCCCAAAGTCTCCACTATCCAAAGCAAGTCTGGCATATGCCTTACAGAAGAACAAGAAGTCTTGGACAGATGGACAGAGTACTGCTCTGACCTTTACAACCATACACCAAATGGAGACCCATCAGTTCTAGCATGTCCAGAGAACAGAGAAGAAGAAGAAATCCTCCCAATTCTCCGGGAAGAAGTTGAGGCAGCAGTGCAAGCGCTAAAGAAAGGGAAGTCAGCAGGAGTGGACAACATACCCGCGGAACTGCTACAAGCAGGAGGAGAAGCGATGATTGATGCCCTCACCATTATCTGTAACAAGATCTGGCAGAGTGGGGAGTGGCCTATACCATGGACCCAGTCGCTTGTCATCACTCTTCCCAAAAAAGGTAACCTTCAGGAGTGTGAAAATTACCGCACCATCAGCCTCATCAGCCATCCCAGCAAGGTCCTCCTGAAAATAATACTCAACAGGTTGAAACCCCAAGCTGAACAAATCATAGCTGAAGAACAAGCAGGATTCAGGGCAGGGCGAAGTACCACTGAGCAGATTTTCAACCTCAGAATAATCTGTGAGAAATACCTACAGCACCAACAACATCTATATCATGTGTTCATAGACTTCAAGAAGGCGTTTGACCGAGTCTGGCATGCAGCTCTATGGGCAACAATGAAAGTGTACAACATCAGCCCAAAAATTATTGAAGTCATCAAAAGCCTGTATGACAAGGCTACCAGTGCAGTCCTCCACAACAGAGCCATCGGGAATTGGTTCAGAACAACAATCGGTGTGCGTCAAGGATGCCTACTCTCTCCAACACTCTTCAACATCTTCCTAGAGCGCATCATGTCGGATGCTCTTGCAGACCATGAAGGCACAGTCAGCATAGGGGGTAGAGCAATCTCCAATCTTCGTTTTGCAGATGACATTGATGGATTGGCTGGAGAGGAACAAGAACTTGAACAGCTGGTACAGAGGCTTGACACCACCTCCAAAGCCTATGGAATGGAAATAAGTGCAGAGAAGACCAAAATGATGACCAACAACACCAATGGCATCAATACGGACATCAAAGTCCAAGGCCAATCCCTCGACACAGTGCATAGCTTCAAATATTTAGGAGCCATTGTATCAGACAATGGGTCCCGACAGGAAGTCCTCTCCAGGATCGCACAAACAACTGCTGCCCTGACAAGGTTGAAGCCCATTTGGAAAGACAGGACCATCAGTCTACATTCCAAAGTAAGACTGCTGCGCTCCCTTGTCATCTCATCTTCCTATATGCTTGCGAAGCATGGACCCTCACAGCAGATCTCCAACGAAGAATACAAAGCATGGAGATGAGGTGCTACAGAAGACTTCTGGGCATTTCCTATACCCAACACATCACCAACGACGAAGTCCGACAGACCATCACACAAGCTATTGGACAACATGATGACCTGCTAACAGTGGTGAAGAAACGGAAACTTCGGTGGTATGGCCACGTCACCAGATCATCAGGCCTTGCAAAGACTATTCTGCAAGGCACAGTGCAAGGAGGTAGAAGAAAAGGGAGACCGAAAAAGAGGTGGGAGGACAACATTCGAGAATGGACTGGTTTGACACTGAGCGAGGCCATCAGGGCTGCTGAGGACAGAGAAAGATGGAGTATGCTGGTTAAACGATCATCTGTGGTGCCCCTACGACCTTCGGGTTACGGGACAGGATAGGATAGGATAGGAAATGTGAATTGTTAATCCGAATTTGCGTGACCATGTGGAAAAGCCGAACACGTGGCGAAACACGACCGGTTGCGACGCCATGTTGCATACCATACGGAACCACTGTTGTTTAACTTATATGTATGTTTGCAGACCAGTGGCTGTACCCGTGAATGTTTATAATATTATTAATTCTGTATGTGTATAGTTAGCCACGATTGATATTTATGTCCGTTTCTCTCTTTCCGTTCCTCTCTAAAGTTATTGAACGAATCGTTCTCTCTCAACTCCTTTCTCATCTCCAGACCCACAACCTGCTTGAGCCGTTTCAATCAGCCTACAAAAAAGAGCCACAGCACTGAGACCGCGTTGCTGCTTGTAGTAAACGATCTGCTCATGGCGGCTGACCGAGGCCGGGTGTCCATTTTGACGCTGCTGGATTTATCCGCAGCCTTCGACACTATAGACCATAACATTCTTTGTGCACGTCTCCAGTCGGTGTTTGGCTGCACTGGGACGGCTCTGGCTTGGTTCCGTTCATACCTCTCTGACCGCACTCAATCTGTTCTTGTCAATGGCACTCAGTCTTCTTCTTTTCCTCTGAGGTTTGGAGTTCCACAGGGTTCTGTTCTTGGACCTATCCTCTTCACCATGTACACTCAACCTCTCAGCTCAATCATCAAAACTTTCGATCATCTGTACCATTTCTTTGCTGATGACTCTCAAATTCACAACTCCGCTCCTCCAGCTGACATCCCCAGCCTTGCTGGTGATTTGTCACGCTGCATCAGCTCTGTCGCAGACTGGGTGGCAGAAAACAAGCTGAAGATGAATGATGATAAAACTGAAGTCATCGCCATTGGTACCAACAGCAAGCTCCGCCAGCTCTCGACACACTCTCTGCAAGTCAATGATGACTCTATCCCTTTCTCAACTTCTGCTCGGAATCTGGGTGTACATCTAGATGAGAGTCTGTCCATGGAATCTCACATCAACAATCTCTGCAAATCTCTGAATTTCCATCTTCGTCGTATCAGCAAAATCCGCCAATATCTTTCTGTTGATTCTGCCAACAAGCTTGCTGTTTCCTTCATCCTTTCTAGGCTTGACTATTGCAACTCTCTCTTGGCTGGTCTTCCTAACAACAAACTTCAAAAACTTCAGCGCATTCAGAACCATGCCGCTCGGCTGGTGCTCCAACAATCCCGACGCGCTAGCGCCACTTCCGCTCTGACTGCTCTTCACTGGCTGCCAGTGAAAGCCAGAGTTGACTACAAAGTTGCCTCTATTTGCTATCAGTCTCTTCATGACCAACATTTTCCTGTCTACCTCTCTGAACTTCTCAACCCTTACAAGCCAACCCGCACTCTTCGCTCTCAAGACGCTTCTCTTCTGACAGTTCCTCGCTACTCTCTTGGAACATTTGGCAAAAGAGCTTTTTCCGTCTATGCCCCTACCCTGTGGAACAAACTCCCATGCAGCCTTCGCCAATCTCCATCTCTTGACTCTTTCAAAGCCCAAATGAAAACCTATCTCTTCCTCTTACACCTGTAGAACATCCTCCCTTGCGGACACCCTGTTGCGCTGATACCTGAAATGTGTGTGTAGGGGTGTGTGTGTGTGTGTGTGTGTGTGTGAATATGGGTGTGAATGTGTGTGTGTGTGTGTGAATGTGTGGGTGAATGCGTGTGTACGTGGATGCATGTGCGTATGCGTGTACTTGTCTTAAAATTGTTTTGCTTTTTTAAATGACATTTGATCCCTCTTAACTTGTTTTCACTGTAAATGAAATTAGAAACTGCTATTATTATTATTATTATTATTATTATTATTATTATTATTATTATTATTATTATTATTGTTATTGGTGTTGTTACTATTATTATGTGAATCACAAATATGTTTTCTTTTTAAACCAGATTAATGCCATTACACAAGCTTTTATTCTCTTCATCTGGCCTGTCATATGTTGTAACGATGTTTAGTTATTAAACGATTATTCTACTTTTAAAACTGCTGTATTTCACCACCATTTACACTTTACGTCTTAGATGAGGCATTGATGATCTGCCTCTTTTGGTATTAACGTCCCTCTCTTAAATTTTTTCTGTGAAATTATTCATTTATTTTATATAAGTTTATTGATTGATTGACTGATTTTATACTTTTATTTGTTGGTTTGTTACCTTTACTAGGTTTACATGTTGTCTTGTTTTTTAAATGCAGAATAGATTTATTATGCGTGTGTATCTGTGTGTGGCTGCGTGTGATCAAGCGCTTTGTGAAGCATTTTATGTTTGAATTGCGCTATACAAAATAAATTATTATTATTATGTATGTATAGGAATTTAGAGTTGAGATTCCAGTGGACCCCGGAAGTAGCAGAATGTTCGTCGCTTATGTATAGAGATGTGGAGCTATCACTGAGGGCTACTTTGGCTTTCAGTGAGACGCTCTGCACAAACCGATTATTCAGGGTTGTGCAGAATTTCGTCTCTTATATTACAGACGAGCAGGCGAGCTATCCTGTGCGCACCACTCCACAGAAACGACGAGTTGGCTGAGTATCCTCTACCGCACAAGTCGGAAAGAGCTACCCGGAAAAACACCCTGTCAGACCCCACAGCGTGGCAAGGGAACCCAACTACACAACGACACAGGTGGACCAGAAGCTACCTCACAGAAGGACTTCGCACGCACCATCTAGCAGTTAAGTGAACATACCAAAGTGCACTTAAACTGATCGAAACGGACCACAGTAGTCCAACTCTCCAGAAACTGTAAAACGGACCACAGTAGTCCAAATCTACATGAGATATAATAGCAAGTGCCCGAGGAAGAAATAACAGCTGCCTAGACTATCAGCGATCGAACTATTAGCATTGACTGAGACTTTTTAAGTTAGATTAGTACTTAGAGACTCTTGTATAGAGTAGAAGAAATAAATGTGATTTTAACTGTTATCAAGTGGCTGGACTACATATGATTCATAGCCGTGTGAAAGCTAGTGTGACAGTAATCTTTTACCATTTTTCTATCTATCTCTGTACCCCAACCTTAACACAGAACGAGCTAAACATATAAATTTATTAAAGTAATTCATAGGGTGACTTACTAGCAGTTCCCACCGAATAAACGTGAGGGTCCATAATTCCATTGTGCAGAGCCCATAAACCCCACGTAACAGGGCCACAGACTGTATCGGGACACCAAGAAGAAACAGGCAGCTTGGAGAGACAAGGCAGAGAGCCTGGGGTACACTGCAGAAGTACTTCAAGGATGGTGGAAGCACATACACTCCTGGTATGGGAAGCTACACCTCAAGAAATCTGGGCAGGCCGCCGGCAAGCTCACTGACCGGGAGAAGTACGTCATGGCCAAATGCAGTTTCCCGGAGGGTGAGATCCACCTCAGATACCAATCTTCTGCAAGTTGTCTCCAGCCTTGTTCAGTGGTGGGGCACCCGAGGAGCTCGTCCGCGTATTCTTCAATGATGGCCTGTACAACTTCTCTCACGACATTGCTGATGCTGTTGTGTGGCACACTCCATGCATACTGCATGTTTCTGTATGTGGTTCCAGAGGCTAGGTGCCGCAGAGTCAGTGCCACCTTCAGTCCAGGGTCCAGGTTGGGACGGAAGTTGATGCTTGGCTTGGTCAACCTGGGTCTCAGACGCTCTACAAGTTCGTCAAACATGGCTGGTGGCATCCTCATGAAGTGATGGAATGCACGAGGGTCTTCATTCCTCAACTCCACCATCACCTGGTGATACAGTCCAAACTCCATTCTTCTCTCGATCCATCCTTGGACCCACACAGCTTTTTGATGTCTTCTTCTTCTCCTTTTCCTTCTGTCTAAAACTTGAGACAGTCTGAACAGGTTGTGGTTCTGCTGTTGAATGAGCGCAGCTATCAGATGGACTCTTTGATCATCCATGGTGGAGAACAATTAATGATGCTGAAGACCAAGACCGATGGTGATGAGGTCTGTACACCACAGCTGCTCGACCCATACTGAGATCCAGATGATTTTCTCCTCCATTTTATATACAATATCGGGAGTCCGCAAATTGTTCTTCTACATGCTCTGGACATCCTAAATATACTAGATACATCCCAGATACAAACGTTGTGTCTGTTTAGAATACTTTATATACGAGATGCATATGTATACGCTTACATCCTTTCTATTTCCGTGCTACTAACAATGTATAGACGTTCCATGTACCTTATCTTTCCTTTCTCTTTCCGTTTTCACCTGCAGCGGATGCGAGTCGCGAGGATCCCCAGAGGATGCAGAGAGGATACAGCGGACGTTTAACGGATGTTTACGAACATAGTACGTTTGCTGCTCGTATGTGTCGCGGATTTACATCGTACGTTCATCCGTTCTAAAAGTTTTGTGCAGCTCAAAACATTTTGCGCGGATGAAATCACAGTGGACCGATGCTCAATGGATAGAGCGTATGAAACACGAATGCAATGAGTACACAACGGATGCATAGCGGTTTCCAACGGATGGCAAGATTATTTTTACGTTTTACATCCTCTTTGCATCCGCAAGTGCACTGTGACCGGGGCTTTAGCAATCCAGCCTTCTCTCCATCGTCTTTTTCCGCATCATCATCATATCAGCTGCTGCAGCAGCAGCAGCGTTATGACGTCACAGTTTCAGGTTAGGTTGTCGATGTAATGCAGCATCTGTGTTGCTTGTTTTGTCCTTATAATCCTTCGGATGGGAATATAAACCGAGGTCTAGTCTGTGTACGCGCGCATTCCATCACACGGACTTTAAAGATTATGACCCTCATGTCCTAGACGAGTGAGTACCCTCTACATAAATAAACCCAACAAGCATTTGTCTATTCTCCATTATACTCGGTCGCCCAGGATTGTGGTCTGGGGTCTGCCTTTGGCGGCTTAAGTTAGATCCTGTATCGGCCAGCGCCTTGAGCCGCTCTTGAGCTGGGAAAACGCTATATAAGAACGACTAAATAAATAAATAAATTCGCTCCGTGTTCGTTTGGCACAATAAAAAATACATTGTTCATTTTCCCTATTAGGTCGTGTGACGGTAACTTTAAGCAGTATAGAATACGTCGTTTTTGGAGCTTTAGCAGAGATTAGTATATTAATATTACATAATTTATTAATGGTAGTAATATAGAAAATCGTCCCTAAGTTCTAACATTAGGGAACAAACAAGGCCAAGTTTATATCAGTTAGGGACCCCGGTGACAGGCGCAGAGACAGCTGTCTGTGGCTCATGGCAGCAGTTACTCACTGTTTACAGGCGAAATGCACTATCCTCTTCCGTGGTCAAAATGCCAAGACCTAGCAAGTACCTAACTAGCCCTAACTACAACGTTTAGTCCTTTTTCATGCATAACCCCCGGCCATGGATTACCGGTAAATGTAATAACAGAAACAAATGCTATTGGGGTTTGTGGGTGTGTGTGTGGATGTGTGTGTGGGTGTGTGTACGCGCTTGCGCGCGTGCACGTGTGTGTTTTAAAGAAGAAATTGTAACATCCAATGACAAAACAACTAAAGCCATAACCTCTAATGGTTATTCTTGCAATTGATTTTATAGATACGGGTGATACTGGTTTTATAGTAAAAGTTAAACTGAATAATTACAAGTGTGAGTAACAGTTTGTTGTAACTTAAGTTACTTTATCTCTGAGAGCCTCGGTTGTTAATCTTGTCCCTTCCTCTATATTAACAGTTTAGTTAATATCTCCAGATCTAAATTTAGTTAATATGGAGACATTAAAAATTAATAAATATTTATTTTAGTTATAACCAGTACTGGAAAAAAAAGACTGAATCGAAAATTCGTAGCTTCTAGCATAGGTGTTAGCTGTTCTTTGTATCATTTCAAAAATGTCGAGGGGGGGGGGGGGGTTGTTATATAGATAAAACAAATGTCCTACCATGAGAAATTCTTAATTACTATTTATTCAACTATTTATGTCAGCTACTGTGAAGATTCAGGTTTTGAAGAAGGTATCCACATTAACTTCGTTTGAGATGTTCAAAGAACAACAGCAAGAAGGCTGTGAAGCGGCTGACAAGTGTTAAACAGCCCAAGGTCTCCACGATCCAAAGCAAGTCTGTCATATGTCTTAAGAAGAACAAGAAGTCTTGGATAGATGGACAGAGTAATGCTCTGACCCATCAGTTCTAGCATGTCTCCAAAACAGAGAAGGAAAAGAAATCCTCATATTCTCCGAGAAGAAGTTGAGGCAGCAGTGCAATCGTTGAAGAAAGGGAAATCAGCGGGAGTGGACAACATACCCGAATAATTGCTTCAAGCAGGAGGAGAAGAGGTGACTGATGTCCTCACCATTATCTGTAAGAAGATCTGGCAGAAAGGGGAGTGGCCAACCCCATGGACCCAGTCGCTTGTCATAGGCAGGGATAGCTCAATCGTCAGAGCGCACGACTTCTGTACGTGTGTCTTGGGCGATGTGGGTTCGAATCCTGACTTCAGCAAACTATTTTGTGATTGCTGGATAGTAGTGGCCAGCGCTTTGAGAAGCTCTTTGAGCTTGTAAGTGCGCTATATAAGAATAATCTCTCTCTTTTTCTTTTTGCCATCACTCTTCAAAAAATGGTAACTTTCAGTAGTGTGAAAATTACCGCACCATCAGCTTCATCAGCCATCCCAGCAAGGACCTCCTAAAAATAATACTCAACAGATTGAAACCCCAAGATGAACAAATTATAACTGAAGCAGGATTCAGGTCAGGGCGAGGAACCACTCAGCAGATTTTCAACCTCAGAATAATCTGCGAGAAATACTTACAGCACCAACAACATATATATCACGTGTTTGTAGACTTCAAGAAAACGTTTGACCGAGTCTGGCATTCTGCTCTGTGGGCAACTATGAGAGTGTACAACATCAGCCCAAAAATTATTGAAGTCATCAAAAGCCTGTATGACAACGCTACCAATGCAGTCCTTCACAATAGCGACATCAATAACTGGTTCAGAACAACAATCGGTGTGCGTCAAGGATGCCTACTCTCTCCAACACTCTTCAACATCTCTTTGGAGCGCATCCTTTCAGATGCCCTTGCAGATCACGAAGGCACAATCAGCATAGGGGGTAGAGCAATTTCCGACCTCCGCATTGCGAATGACATTGTTTTGGCTGGAGAGGAACTTGAACAGGTTGTACAGAGGTTTGACACAACCTCCATAGCCTTTGGAATGGAAATAAGTGTAAAGAAGACCAAAATGATGACCAACAACACCAATGGCATCAACGCGGACATCAAAGCCCAAGACCAATCCCTCAAGGCGGAGCATAGTTTCAAATATTTAGGAGCCACTCTATCAGACAAGACAGGAAATCCTCTTCAGGATCGCACAAACAATTGCTGCCCTGACAAGGAAGAAGCCCATTTGGAAAGACATGACCATCAGTCTGCATTCCAATATAAGGCTGCTGCGCTTTGTCATCTCTATCTTCCTATACGCTTGCGAAACATGAACCCTCACAGCAGATCTACAACGAAGAATGCAAAGCATGGAGATGAGGTGCTACAGAAAACTTCTGGGCATTTCCCATACCTAGCACATCACCAACGACGAAGTCCAACAGAGCATCACACAAGCCATTGGACAACACGATGACATGCTCATAAAGGTGAAGAAACGGAAACTCCGATGGTATGGCCACGTCACCAGAGCATCGATCATTGCAAAGTACATCCTGCAAGGCACGGTGCAAGGTGGCAGAAGAAGAGAAAAAAAGAAAAAGAGGTTGGAGGACAACACTTGAGAATGGACTGGCTTGACACTGAGCGAAGCCATGATGGTTGCTGAGGACAGAGAAAGATAGAGTACACTGGTTAAACGATCATCTGTGGTGCCCCAACGACTTTGGAGTTACGGGATAGGCTAGGATTTGATAGGAGATGGTCGATCCTATGACCAACGCTTCCATAGGATTCCGCTAGTCACGAAATTGGTGTGAAGTGTACCGAGGCGGTAAAGTATCGGCGTTATATGTTTTATGTGCCTGTGTCCATTGTGAGTTACCAGAGCGAGTATATACAAGATGATGAAGGAAGAGAAGCGTGGCGCCGGTAAGGCAGCTCATTATACGCTAAAAGGGGTCACTCTCCTTCTCTGCAAAGGAGCCTGTCAGTCATTCATCCCTTGAACGCCCATCACAATATTTAAAAACTAACGCCATAGCCAGCATGTTCCACGCGCCCATTAACACCTGTATTGGGAGGGGGAAGGACTCAAAATTGAAGGAAAGACTCCATGGAGCACTTATTCGATGTCAGTTTTATGTGGGAAATTTTATACATGATAGGTAACAAGCGAGCTTATGGGAAAAATAGTTGATTTTGATAACTAAATTTGAATTTGATAACAACATTTGATATTTATGTTTTCGTCTGTAGGCCTTACTGTTTATTCCTACGTTTAATTTTGGTCGATTGGTCTGGTTTTATTATTATTATTATTATTATTATTATTATTATTATTATTATTATTATTATTATTATAGTCATTAAAGTTGTGTGTGTTCGTATATGTGTATGTTTGTTTATGTATGTGCGTGTGTGTGTTTGTGTATGTATGTGTGTGTGAGAGTTTATGTATGTTTGTGTGTGTTTGTGTATCACCAACCACGAAGTCCGACAGACCATCACATAAGCCATTGGGCAACATGATGACCTGCTCACGTCCCACCGACTCAACCAAAGCTTTTTAGTTTTGAGGTTAGGTCAGCCAGGCTAGCTATAAATAGCTTCGCCGATGCTACCTTTCCTTTCCTTTCACTGGAAAGGAGGGTGCAAGCAAGCTATAAATAGCCCGCAGCCAGCAAAATGTGGAGGCACTAAACAGTGCTGCTCACATAGGCATTGAGCTGGTGTGTGCTCACATTGATGAAGAAACGGAAAATCCGATGGTATGGCCACGTCACCAGAGCATCAGGCCTTGCAAAAACCATCCTGCAAGGCACGATGCAAGAAGGCAGAAGAAGAGGGAGACCGAAAAAGAGGTGGGAGGACAATATTCGCGAATGGACTGGTTTGACACTGAACGAAGCCAGGGGTGTTCTGAGAACAGGGAAGGATGGAGTACGCTTGTTAAACGATCATCTGTGATGCCCCAACGATCTTTGATTTACGGGATAGAATAGGATAGGATAGTTTTTGTATGTATGTTTGTGTGCGTGTGTGGGTGCGCGCATGTGGTCAATCTTCATCACCGCCATTAGAAAGTATGTGCGTCAGCAAGGTATGAGCCTGCTAAGCATTCATTGACGGTTGCATCAGCATCATCTGTCTTCGACAATTAATTCATATTAGCGATATACATTAAATAGAACGGCTATAATGAGCAAACGTCACCGTTATTGTGTTCGTAGTCATCGTCGTCATCATCATAATCATCAGATGCCGCAACAACCGCAGCAACATCGGCAACTAGACACCATAAAAGACATTAGCAACAGCGACGCTTACTGTCCTAAGTGATTTATGATAATGTCGAAGACGACAACGACGATGATAATGCTGCTGCTGATAATGATGACGATGTTGATGATGATGACGACGACGACAGTGACGTAAGTGATAAAAGTGATGACAATGTTGCTGATTTCCACGCCAATGTCGGTGATTGCTAAGATATTGAAGACGTCTTGTAATTAATGTAACGCACTTCGAGCATATTCTCAAAGGATTTAAAGATTTTTATTGGCGTGTTATAGGTGGGTATCATCATCATCATCATCATCATCATCATCATCATCATCATCATCATCATCATCATCATTATCATCATCATCATCATCATCAACGCTACTAAGAAGCAAGGAAACAAAAGTTCGAACATTACTTTTTTTCTCGACGTCTTCGGCTATCGTGAATAGGGTCAACGTTGTAATCGATATTAGGCCGATCCCCAGTATATTAGCCCTGAAGACACCCTTCAACGATCGAGAAAGGAGCGATGGGGAACCCTTCAACGTTAACCTGTGTCTCCTATCAGAGAGTAGATAATTATTAAATAAATATTCCCAAAGCGTGTTTCAGCAGTGATAAAGGAACTGATCTTCGTGGAACGCTTTTGTTGAATGACCTTCAACGTGCTCTCGTTGACGCAGGTGTCTGTGCCCTAAATGATACAAAGCTGGTGTTAGTGTTTATACTACCACTACCGCTGACTTCATTGGTTATCAACGCACAAGCTATCTGCCGTAGCGTCCGCTTTCCAACATGCCATGATGATGGAATCGAAAAAGGATAAGAAGAAGGAAGAGGAAAAAGAAGGAGGAAGAAGGGGAGGAGAAGAAGATAAAGAAGAAAAGAAGAAACTCGAGAATGAGACAAAAGAGGATGAACAGAAGAAGAAGAAGAAGAAGAAGAAGAAGAAGAAGAAGAAGAAGAAGAAGAAGAAGAAGAAGAAGAAGAAGAAGAAGAAGAAGAAGATTACCACGGCGAAGAAGAAGAAGAAGAAGAAGAAGAAGAAGAAGAAGAAGAAGAAGAAGAAGAAGAAGAAACAACAGCAACAGGAAGAAGAACAAGAAGAAAAACAACAACAACAACAACAACAACAACAACAACAACAACAACAAGACGAATACGAGGACGATGGCTAAGAAGAAGAAAAAGAAGAAGAAGAAGAAGAAGAAGAAGAAGAAGAAGAAGAAGAAGAAGAAGAAGAAGAAGAAGAAGAAGACACCCGATACACATTGGTCGAACGCTACCAGAAGCATGCGTTATTAGTCGCCTCAACAGGCGATAAAGCATGCTACCATGCTTCAGAGCACTGCTTTCTATACGCTTCAAGCTCTATAGTCACGGAAAAAGCGCAATTTCACTGCAGTGAACTCATGAAAATAGAAAAATGTAAGTTTCGTCTCCTCTAGGGGACGAATGAGGTCAAACTGTATTAGTTTCTAGGTCAGCTGTCTTTTACGAACCGTTTGACAATGTTTTTGAACCGTTTGTTGACGCCGGATAGTGTCCTCACTTGGTTTCATGCAATTTAAGAATCCAACAAGGCAATTGGGTTTTTGAGACGGAAAGAGCGGAATGTTGTAGAGAAACATTCTGTATATATTTACAGTGAAATTGCGCTTTTTCCGTCACTATAGCGCTTGAAGCGTGTAGGAAGCGGTGCTATGAAGCATGAGAGCATGCTTTATCGCCTGTTGAGGCAACTAGTAAAACATGCTTCTGGCAGCCTTCGACCAATGTGTACCGGGTGGTTCATGGCAGTGCGGCAGGGTCACTGAGTAAGAAAACATCTGTCCATCTGTCTGGTTATCATCTGCGCTAGGGAATGTTGCGAGAGGGAGACGGGCCACAGTGCTAATGTGTCGCTAGGTTACAAGAAGGGAAATTAAATCCGAGGATGCCGCTCCGAGGTCTTCACTGGACAACGCTCGGCTTTGTCGCGTACCTTGAAAAAGAAAAACTGACACGTGTGTGTGTGTGTGTTTGGGGGGGGAGGGGAAACACGTGTGTGTATGTGTGTGTGAATGTTTGTGTGTGTATTGGTGGTGTGTGTGTGTGGGAGTGTTACACTCAGTTTGATGTTGGTGTTTTCTATCAGTATCTGATTCAGCCCCGATGCTTGAATTCCTGATAGGGTGTAACTCAGATTCGTTTATTCACACAGCCCGTCCAAACAGCATACAAGTCACAAAGTCCACGTATGAAGTTTTCCACTTTTATTCAGCACACATCAACAACTGCATACAATTCTCAATTCAACTCAACAACTTTCACAGCAACTTTCCAAATCACTATCAACAACTTTACTATCTCTCAACAGCGACTCGGCTCACGATTAAATAACCTCTCTCTTTTCTGGAACAATATGGTACATGGTAGAAATGACGTACTGCCACCAATCGAACTAAAGATCGTCATCACTGGCTTACGTCATTACACATTTTCTCTACTTCCGGGAACATTCACGACCTTCGATATCCATCCGGAAATTTCTATCAAGAGTAAACACGCAGATCCAGAAGATTCTCAAATAATATCGACTAACGCAAATTATCAACGTTATACAAAGCCTCTCCTAACAACAATGCAAACTCAAATCAAAGGTAAATAAACTCCATTATTGAATACTTTGCAAATCGAAACGATTAGATCTATCGTACACGCTTCAGCCATATTATCATTCGCGTTTCAACGTAACATAACCCCCCACTCAAGAAGAAATTTACCTAATTTCTTTCAACAACGTTGAAACGTAATGCACAAACAAAGTTCAGAATTAAAACTTATTTCAGACTGTCTGAACACTATCAACGTTCTCAGTTCATTCACACAGATTCAAAGTTTCTCATCTGCAAGTCTTTCTGGGTACTGTCAATGTTCACAGTTTATCTACCCAGTCAACGTTTTTCATTTTCAAGTCTGTCATTACCAATATTCTTAGTTCGTCCACACAGTCAGTGTTCTTTCGTTCGCAAGGAATCGACGCCCTCGTCAGTTGCGGTCGTCATCGGCCCAGGGTCAAAGACGATGATCACGTGGGCTTCCCTGGAATCAGTGCGTCCTCCGTTGTCTCCTTCTTCCATCGGATGTCCGACGCAGTCGACGTTGTCAGCTCCCAGGATGCATTCGCTGGGTCTCACGGTCAGGTTGGCTTCTGCGGGACGGTGGAACAGCTCCCTCAAGGTCTGCAGATGCTCCTTCCAGGTCTGGGTGTGGACTTCATGTTCGACCAAAGTCGTAGAGCCAGGGACATCGCTGAAGTTGTGGGGAAACTCGCCCATAAGGTCCTTGAGCTCCATCTTTTGACCTTCCGTCAAGCTCGGTCGTAGCTTAACATCATCGATGCCTTCTTTGCTGTGGAAGTCTCCCAGTTCCAACAGTTCTTCGCTGTCAAAGCTGTTGTCGGTCACAGCTGCTGTGGCTGCGTGCACAGTCTCTGATGACCTTTCCACGTACAGCTTAAGGAGGTTGGCGTGGTATATCTTGGAATGCTGACCGACCTTCACCTTGTAGTCGTTGATCCCCACCACGGTCTCCACTTCGTACGGGCCTTTCCACTGCATCAGCAACTTATTATGATCAGTAGGTAGCAGCACCAGCACTTTGTTGCCAGGTTTAAACTTCCTGTTCACAGCCCTATGATCATAGTAGTGCTTTCCACAGTCCTGGGACTTCTTCAGGTTTTCTCTGGCTATCTCGAGAGTCTGCTCCAGCTTCTCCCGTAGCTCAAACACGTACTGGTAGCTGTTCTTCACCTCTGGGGTGTCTACTTCTTTCGTCCACAGTTCTTTTAGGATGTGCATCGGCCCTCGGATGGTTCTTCCGTACAGCAGCTCGAACGGAGAAAAGCCGGTGGACTCCTGCGGTACTTCTCTGTAGGCGAAAAGTAGGGCGTTGATGTAGCGATGCCATTGTCTGGGCTGCTCGCTGCACAGTTTCTTCAGGGTGGACTTCAGCGTAGCATTGAACTTTTCGACGAGCCCGTTGCACATTGGATGGTAGGGTGTCGTAGTCAAATGCCGGATGCTCAGCAGTCTGTTGACCTCCTTCATGCAGTCAGAGACGAACTGCGTCCCGAGGTCTGTCAGAATTTCTTCAGGCACTCCAAGTCTACTGAACATGTCCACTAGCGCCTCTGCGACAGTTTCAGTGTCAATCTTCTTCAGTGGCACTGCTTCTGGGTACCGAGTTGCATAGTCCACTAAGGTCAGTACCCATCGATGACCTTCTTCACTCGGAGGTCTTATTTCGCCGATTAAGTCTAAGGCCACCCTCTTGAAAGGTCGGTCGATCAGAGGCATCCTCTGCATAGGCACTTTCGGGACCCTTCCTCGAGGTATGGTCTTCTGGCAAATGTCACATGATCGGCAGAAACGGCTGACGTCCGCATGAAGTCCTGGCCAGTAGAACACCGCCTGGATTCTGTCTGACGTCTTTCTGATGCCTAGGTGACCTCCCATGATAGAGTCATGAGCTACTTCCATCACTTGGCGCCTTAGAGGTAACGGTACCAAGACTTGACGTAGTGGTTTCCCTCTGTTGACCCTCGGGTGCTGGGATTCGGTACAGGATCTTAGCCTTCACCTCAAAATAGACCGTGCCACTGCGTTTGGTCACGTGATCTTGGCGGTTCCTGTACTTGTTTAAAGTACTATCAGCTTCCTGGAGCTGGATCAGCTTATCTCTGTCCACGATGGCAGCTTTGGAGTTGTCGGCGACCTTCAGTGGCGTAGACACCTTGTCTCTCTTGGCCTGGGCCCTGGTAGTAACAGCACCGACGATCTCTGGTCGGCAGGGCTGAGCCGGAGTAGCCACATTGTCCCGTAGCAGCTCTGTAAGGTCTCCATCGGGAAACGGCAATGGATCCTCCTCCACAACTTCGACGCGTTGGGTTGAGGCAGGACTCCACTCTGGATCGGGGTCGTCGGGTCGTCTCGCGCCGTCGATATTCCCGATCATCAAATCATACAGCGGCTTCTTCAGGCAAACCGCTTCGACTTCGCCTATGTAGAAAGGGGTGTTGACATGAATCTTCGCAACTGGCGCTCTCACACATTTGCTGTCGGCCATGAGTGTCCATTTTGAATCGCCAGTGAACTGTTCTTTAGCGATTAAGTCTTCTCTGACGATGACCCCACTGCAGCCAGAGTCTCTTAAAACAGTCACTTCATGATTTCCGACGCGTCCCTTGGAAACAGGCATGTTCTGGACGGTCACAGCTGCGCTGGCGACGACGGGGATGGATTTTCCGTTGGCAAGGAGAAGTTGGCCATCGGTCATGCACTCTTGCACGTCCGCAGGGGTAGCTGTGCGCTCGGTCTCACTCGGAAGAATGACGCTCCCGCCGCACACTTGATGGTCAGATCTACTGGTTTGCCGTTGATTGGAGAACCGCCTCTGCCGGTTGCCCGCCGCTGCGTTGTCCGTACTGCTCCGCTGTCCGCTACTTTTGTTTTGGGGACAGTTAGAAGCTCTGTGGTCTGTAGCGTTGCAGGTGAAACAGCCCCTTGAATGCCCTTCCCTGGGAGGAGGCGTGGAGTCTGTCTGTCTCTGGCTCGTCTGGCTTCCCTGGATCTGGTTCACATGGTTTCCAGTCTTCTGAAAATGTTTCGTCGCGCTGGGTGGCCCCAGGGTTTTCCCATGAGCGATGAGATATCTTTCAGCAGCCTCAGTCACATCTTTAAGCGTCTGCAGCTTTTGTTCTTCTAAGTGGGTCGCTAGGTCCTTGTGACAGGCATTGAGAAATTGTTCTTTCACAATCAGGTCATGGAGACTGTCGTAAGACTTCATTTCGCCTGATAACTCCACCCACTTGTGTAGATATGACGACAGGCGCTCCACAAACTGCTTTGGCGTCTCGTCTGACTTAGGCCTGCATTCACGGAAGCGTTTACGGTAGCCCTTCTCTGTAAAGTTGTAGCACTGCAGTAGGGCCTCTTTCAAGACGTCATAGTTTTTGGCGTCATCGTTCGACAGTCTGGTGTAAACTTCGAGCGCTTGCCCTGTCAGAAGTGCACTTAGTCGAATCGCCCAGTCTCGAGGTTGCCAATTGGAGCTTTCGGCGAACCTTTCGAATCTCGCCAGATAGGTGTCGATCTGGTCCTTCCCGTCGACGAAAGCTGGCAATTTTGGAGCCGTATGGTCGTTGGTGGCTTGTGGCGCATGCTGATTGTTCTGGATACGCGCCAACTCTAGCTGGTACTGACGCTCACCTTCAAGACGCTTCAGCTCGAACTCTCTTTCTTCTCGGCGTCGTTGCTCTTCAATTTCTAGACGCTTCTCTTCTAATTCTCTTTCTTCGCGCCGTCGCTGTTCTTCTCTTTCTTCACGCAATATTCTCTCCTGGAATTTGACGTACTCCGTCAGCTGTTTGCCTTTTAGATTTAGTTCAACCCCTTTCTGCCAGAGGTCAGCCATCTTGATGCTTCTGGAAAGTTCTTTTCTAGAAAGTTCTTTTCTGGAAAGTTCTTTTCTGGAAAGTTCTTGACTGTGCTGTACCTTTCTAGACTGTTCTAGAACAGCACGCTTTCTGCAGTAGCGTTGATGCTTGCCACTAGTCGCCTTCGCTGACGCAGGCCCCGCTGTCCTCGTCGTCTGCGACGCTGCACCACGCTGGTGTTGATGTACACGCTCCTGTGCTGAAGTAGACGCGACGTCCGCTCGCCGCTCTCTGTAACACTGGCGATGTAGCTCCGAGACTGTCCCTCGACGTAGTCTTACGGTAGCCACGTAGTCCCGCTCTGTTGTTCGCTCACGAAGCAACTCTTCGGCGACTACACGCCCTTGCAGTCAACCCGAATCTATCGGATGTAGTCCCAGTATGTTGGCCCCTCTCGACGCAACTTGTTGGCGGCTACCCTCGATGACTGCCTCTCGTAACGTTGACTCGCTTGTTGTAGCAGTTGAACCCTTGGCTATGGCGTGAATCGCGGCTTGGCCCCCAAAATGTTACACTCAGTTTGATGTTGGTGTTTTCTATCAGTATCTGATTCAGCCCCGATGCTTGAATTCCTGATAGGGTGTAACTCAGATTCGTTTATTCACACAGCCCGTCCAAACAGCATACAAGTCACAAAGTCCACGTATGAAGTTTTCCACTTTTATTCAGCACACATCAACAACTGCATACAATTCTCAATTCAACTCAACAACTTTCACAGCAACTTTCCAAATCACTATCAACAACTTTACTATCTCTCAACAGCGACTCGGCTCACGATTAAATAACCTCTCTCTTTTCTGGAACAATATGGTACATGGTAGAAATGACGTACTGCCACCAATCGAACTAAAGATCGTCATCACTGGCTTACGTCATTACACATTTTCTCTACTTCCGGGAACATTCACGACCTTCGATATCCATCCGGAAATTTCTATCAAGAGTAAACACGCAGATCCAGAAGATTCTCAAATAATATCGACTAACGCAAATTATCAACGTTATACAAAGCCTCTCCTAACAACAATGCAAACTCAAATCAAAGGTAAATAAACTCCATTATTGAATACTTTGCAAATCGAAACGATTAGATCTATCGTACACGCTTCAGCCATATTATCATTCGCGTTTCAACGTAACAGGGAGTGTGTGTGTGTGTGTATGTGTTTGGAGCGTGTTAATTGCCTAACATTATTACGTCATTCCAGACGGCGCCCGAATATTGTAACTCGATATCAATTGTTCTTATATAGAGCACTGACCCAGTTGAAAGAAATGCTCAAGGCGTTGTCCAAAATTAGGATATCTATCAGGAAAAAAACAACAAATGGTCGGATTCTTTAGCATACCGATGCAGCGACATGGAGGAAAAGTAAACCACCGATTAAAAAGCCAGTACAGAAAGTCCACTACAGGTAACAAAGTGAACTCCCTTCACTGTGATCGAGATGCAAACCCTCTCTTTCATGCCAAGCGATCATTCTAATACCACTGAGCATCCGCTACCTCAACAGGGGCGGATTTTGCCATTGTTGAGAGGGCGTGCACTCTTCCCTGAAATCATTAATGCGAAGTGGCGAAGCCACAAACGCGAGCCTGCGAAGCAAGCGAGTGAACTAGAAGGGTCAGGGGGCCGGCCCCCCCCCCCCTTCCTCCTCCTCGGAAAAGTTTGAAAATAATGTTTAAAATCTGTGCAATCTGGTGCATTGTGGGCATTATTTTGAGGATTAAAAACAGTATTGTTTTGTGATTAAAGTCATCTTTTAGCCTCTTGTGACAGCAGCAAGGTTCAAAAGTATTGACAATCTTGATCACCCATGACTCACTCCAAAAGAGAGCGTTTTCAAATGTACTACGGCAAGAAACCATCGCCATCATCATCATCATCATCATCATCATCATCATCATCATCATCATCATCATCATCCTCATCATCATCATCATCATCAGGAGCAGCAGTAGCAATAGCAGCAGCACAATCTTCATTTTCACCACCACCACTACTGCATCCCCCTCATCATCATAATCATCATCATCATCATCACAGACTACCATCACTTTACCAACACTTGCGAAATAGCGTTTTTAAAAAAAATCCTGCGCGTGTGTAACTTAAAGGTTAAAATGTTCACATATAAATTATACTTTAGTTTGAGGTGACATATTAAGTTTTTACAGGAAGGTTTTTATTGCCACTGTGATAAATTAATATTAATATTTTTGTGATGGGGTTTTTATTGTTGCTGGGCTCTGCACAATGGACTGCTATTACTTCCTCGTCTTAGTCTATGGGGATAGCTAGTGACTTCACTTAATACATTTATTTGTTTAGCTCGGTCTGTGTTTAGGCTGGGGTACAGAGATAGAAAAATGGTTCAAGATCACTGTCACACTAGCTTTCACACGGCTATGAATCATATGTAGTCCAGCCACTTGATAACAGTAACAATCACACTTTTATTTTTTCTACTCTACACGATATTCGAAGTACGAAACTAACTTTAAAGTTCAATTGTCAATGCGAATGGTTCGCTCGCTGATAATCTAGGCAGCTACTTTTTCATCATAGGGCACTGGATACTTTCTGCCTTAATGGTCAGAGTTCTTGAAGAGTGGACTGCTGTGGTCCTGTTTATACAGAGTTTTAGTGCACTGTTTCTTGTGGCACTTAACTGCGTGGTTGAAGCGCTGCGTTGAGGTCGCTTCTGGGACAATCTGTGTTGTTGTGGAGTCTTTGACTTTGTGGTTCGTCGGTTGGGCTATCTTCGCACAATGCTGGAGATGCCTCGGCAGCCAACTTTACACTTCGACGTGGTTTTGTCTTTTGCTGAGTTGGGCTCACGATATAACGCCTGCTCGTGTGTAACATATGAGACAAAATTCTGCACAACCCTGTATAATAGGTCTGTGCAGAGCGTCTCACTGAAGGCCAAAGTAGCCCTCAGTGATAGCTCCAAATCTCTATACATAAGCGACGAACATTCTGCTAAGTCTGTGGTCCACTGGAATCTCCACTCTAATTTCCTACACATATATAAATATAAAACATGGCTAACTATACACATAAAGAAATAATAATATTATAAACATTCTCGGGTACAGCCACTGGTCTGCAAGCATACATATTGGTTAAACAACAGTGGTTCCGTACATAATACAAAATGGCGTCGGCCGGTCGTCCTTGCAGCGTGGTCGGATTCTCCACTTGGTCACGCAACGTCGGACTAACAATTCAATTCTATGCATAGCAAAGTCCACAAACATAATTCAACAATAATATAAATACATCACGATGAAACAGAAGTATGTTCATTTACCTGTTTGACAATGTCAGGCCGTGGCTACTTGATTGAATTCGAATATTCAACAAGTACTGCTGTCTAATCTTCTCAGGAGAGAGATTTCTGCTTGAGTGTACTGTGTACTGCTCAGCGTTTCAACGAAGACTGACGTTCTATCTCTTTGCTTGAATCACCCAGAACCGGTTCTATCTACCCTAGCTGTGTTCTCATTGGATGAAAAATCTAAGTGGATGTAAAAATCGAAACTCCATCGTAGGCTGCGATGATGCCACCAACTGTGCTTGCATCAAGCTACAACTGTGTTACGCATGATCACTTCTGTCGTCTGCTTTAGACTAACAGTAACCTTCTAAGGTTATACTGACTAAACAAGCAAAATCTCAAAGGCAGTGGAAACAGGGCTCTTGTTACAATTTTCCAGTGAACTGTGTTACATCAATAATGCCAAGTATAAGGCAGAATTATACATGAGCTGATGTATTCTTTTTAACCAGAATTAACTCTTACTAAATTATGCTTATCGTATTTCCGTTTGATAAATTTTGTGATGTGCAATTTGGAGTTTGATGTTTCACAAGCGCTGGCACTCTTTTGGCGGACCACATCATGCAAAGCGATCTGTGCGTTCTGAACGATGGCTCGCCCACCAGATTTCCAGACCACAGTGGACAGAAGCCTACAGCAATTGACATAGCCCTGGCCAGTGCAGACCTATGCACAAATGTAAACTGGTATGTTCACGACGATCTCCTGGGTTCTGACCACTGTCCTATAGTATTGACAATAAACGATATGTCGTATCAGAATCACACAAGCAGTGGTAACAAGTACAAATATGAAAAGGCAGACTGGTATAGCTTTGAAAAGCTATTGGAGAATGCTGAATACATCGTTGGAGAGGCTGACACAATAGACGAGCATTATGAAAGATTAAGAAGTACAATCATAAAAGCAGCCGATCTTTCTATCCCAAAATCAAGAACCTCCACAAAGACTAAGCACCCACCCAACCCTTGGTGGGACGAGGAGTGCAACGCTGCCGTTCGGAGTAAGCGCAGAGCCTTTAATAAATACAAGAGAAATCAAACGGAAGAACATTACAAGAAAGTCAAAGCAAGCAGAATAAACTGTAAGAAAATCATAGCTGAAGCAAAGCGTAGACACTGGAAAAGTTATATCAGTGAGAACATTAACCACTACACAGACTGCAAAACCCTGTGGCAGAAAGTTAAAAACATTAAACAGCGATACTGCCCAGCTGAAAGGCCTCTGTGTGTTGACGGCACTAAAACCAAATCTGACGCAGAAAAGGCAGAAGTTATGGCCTGCGTGTTCGCCCAGGCTAGCCAGACTGATTCCTTGGCCCCAGAGCTACAGAATTATCGTAAGACTGAAGAAATTAAATACGTCGACCCGGCTTCTGCCGACGACTTGCCTTTCAACCGAGATTTCACCATGCTGGAGCTTGAACAAAGCATTCAGTACGTGAAGAATGTAAATAAGGCCACAGGACTGGACCCAATATCATATAGAATGATCGTTCACTTTCCACCTAAAATGCGCCAAGCACTGCTGGGGTTGTACAGCCGATGCTGGGATAGCGGTACTCTACCTTCAGCTTGGAAACAGGCTACAGTGATCGCAGTCCTAAAGCAGGGAAAACCGCTTTCTGATCCGCGGAGCTATCGCCCTATATCACTCACACCTCACTTGGGCAAAATATATGAACGACTCATCAAATCACGTCTGGAATTCTATTTGGAGAAAAATAATATTATTCCCTCCACTCAAGCGGGCTTCAGGCGAGGTCGTGGTTGTGTGGATCACATAGTCAAACTGACGTCACACGTAAAGCGATCCCTTGCCAAGAACAAAACCACCATGGCGGCATTTTACGACGTACGTCGAGCGTACGACGCAGTTTGGCACGCTAGGCTGCTACACAAAATGGCCAATATAGGAATCAGCGGAAGACTGTATAATTTTTGCAAAGCGTTCCTTGGGGACCGTTCTTTCAAGGTCCGAGTGGGTTCTGCTGTGTCAGGCTCAAAGAGAACAGACATGGGGATTCCGCAAGGCAGCGTAGTGGCGCCGACAATGTTCGCCATCATGCTGCGTGATATTGAGACGATACCACTCAAAAACGCAAAGTCATTATTGTACGCAGATGATCTGACCTTGTGGACAAACGAAAATTTCAGAAACTTGAAGTCCCAGTATGTGACCAGAGTTATCAGATATCGCTTTCAAGAGAATGTAGATATGATTGAAAGCTACATGCGAAAGAATGGCTTTGAACTAGCAGCCGACAAAACGGTCTTCATGGTGTTCAACAGAAGCAGATTCGACAGGCGCGATCTTTTCATTAACATTAACAATTGTACGATTTTCCCGTCAGTACAGGTGAAGTTCTTGGGGGTTGTTATTGATGAAAAGCTGACATGGAACAATCACATCAAACACCTTGTCACAAAAACAAATGCAGTGTGGAATTTGTTGAAAATCCTGAAAAACACAGAAGGTGCAAACCACAAACAGAACATTGTACATATCATTGGCGCTTTGGTGCGGAGTCGATTGTCGTATGGTCAGGAGGCTTTCTTCTCCGCCAGTGTTTCTACTCTGGCCAAACTGCAAATAAAAGAATGTAAATTCTTGAGATATGCCTTAGACGTTCCAAATAACACCCCACAGGAAGTCATTTATAGAGAAGTCGGCTGGTTACCTCTGGAAATAAATAGAAAACTCATGGTCAGTCAGTACGTTATAAGGGCAAACACGGTCTTAAACTCCACTTCTGAGGAGCTTGACATCAGTTTTGACAACAGGCTTGACCCTGTAAATGCCAAGAGAAAACGGACTCCTAGAATCGACGCAAGGACAGAATCTATAGCCAATTACACAGATGAAATCTGTAAAAAGGCGAATGTAAGCAGAAACCAAATTGTTCAAGTACCCACATATCCTTTTCCGCCTTGGCTGATGGAACGTGCCAGCATCAGCTGCGACCTAGAGCCCTGTGGATTGTCCAAACATCAGCATCAGTTATTGTTAAGTAATATAGCAAAAACAAGAATAAACTCTGAATTTGGCTCCGCCCTCCAGATATATACGGATGGGTCTAAACTTGATAACGGCCATGTTGGGTGTGGTTTCTATGTACCCGTGCTAAACGTGACAAAACAGTACCGTCTAAATGATAGTATATCAATATACTCTGCAGAACTGTACGCCATCCTTATGGCAATAACTTACGTTACGGATCTACCTCATAGCATACCAAATGTTGTAATTCTGTCAGATTCTAAGTCTGCCCTCCAAGCCCTGCAGAGGCCGACGTCAAACAGGAAAAACATTACAATCGACATACACACGTTAATCCATCAGCTGTTCCTCAGGGGCTGTAGGGTCCATATGCAGTGGATCCCGAGTCACGCCAACATTGGTGGAAACGACAAGGCAGACGAGGCGGCCAAGCAGGGAGCCAGCTTACCTTCGGTTACCACAAACATTGGTCTCACAGTCAGTGAAGCCACAGCAAGGTTAAAGAGAGCAGCCACGGAACTATGGGGTGAACAATACAGAAAGCTGGCTGCGGCGAGGGACTGGATTGAACCGGACATCAGCAGCAAAGGAACCTTTCCCAACCTCCCACGGGAACTACTACCACTGTTTTATCGTCTCAGAGCAAAAACCTACAAGACACGTTTTATCCGACATACATGTACATGCAGTCAACCATTGGACTATTCCCACATCATGAAATGTGACGCTCTAGTTGGGCCAAGGACGTCAGTGTATAGGCTGGCCCGAAACCATGATATAGAAATAAATAGACGTTCTCTCATTGTGAGGCATCCAAGGCTGGGCTGGAGATTGGTCGTCGCCTTCTTGAGGGAGGTTTTCGAGAGCAGCATTGGTGTTTTAGTGTAGGGCTGTTGGCGGAGGGACAAGTGTGTGGAAGAGGGTTGGGATATTCAGTGATACACTCTTTTGCCATGTTAAATTATACATTCATTTTCTTCGGATCAGCAAAGAAAACATTGGCCTCCTTTCAGTGAAAACAGTTCGGTGCCACGAGGGGAAGGAGAAAGGGTGGGTGGAGTGGGGGAGAGGGGGAGGGGATGAGGAGAGAGGTTGATGACGGAGCCAGGAACGTGAGATAGTCGGGTGTGTGTGAAGATGAAACATCAGCGTGCAGTCGCACAAGACTCGAGACTTTTAATTTTTAAATTGTCATTGCTATTTTATTGAAGTATCTACTTTTCTTTTTATGTTTATCTTTTTTATAAATGTATATTGTTATGAGGTCTTAAGCAAAGTTATACTGCCCTTTCTAAATAAGTTCTTTTCCCGTGCTTGGAGTTTTAATTTAAATAAATAAAATAATTTGCTTATACACGTACATTATTTAACCTAAAATGTGTGTCCAGAGAAATGAGTAATTAGAAATAACAGTCTTATCACTGTATTTGTGTCGTAAAGTTCATCTTTGGAAGGGGTGGGGGGTGGGGGGTGGGGGGTAACCAGTACATTTATTTTTCTTTAGACCTGACTAAGTTGAAAAAAGATTATTTATTATTATTGTACAGTCCAGTATTATGTTTGTGGGCGACGTTGTCCTGTCTTTTCCGCGCTATCCGTGCTGTGGGATTGATGTTGCGGCGGCGCTTCCACTCCGATGACGGTGATGTTCATGGTTGACATACAAGTAGTACTATTGCTCGCCGCTTCAATAAATGAACTAATCTAGCTTATCTCTTATATTAAAAAAATGAAGTTTTTGTATGTATCAATGTGCTCGGGTAGTGTGTGTGTGTGGGTTGGTGTGTGTGCGGGTGTATGTGTGTGTGTGTGTGTTTAGTCGTACGCTTTGTTGTCATAGAGTGTACAGTTTGTAGTTTGTAGTGTACAGTTTGTAGCTTATGTTTACGACCTTGTGGATTTTTATTGCATTGTATTGGTATAATTTACTCCTCCATTTGGTTGTGTACTGTGGTGATTTATGTCTTGCTCTGTCTCGTCACTATTTGTTTTATAACGTTGTTGCTGTCATTATTATTATTATTATTATTATTATTATTATTATTATTATTATTATTATTATTATTATTATTATTATTATTATCATTATTATTATTATTATTATTATAAATTATTATTATTATTATTATTATTATTATTATTATTATTATTATTATTATTATTGTTATTATTATTATTATTATTATTATTATTATTATTATTATTATTATTATTATTATTGTTATTATTATTATTATTATTATTATTATTATTATTATTATTATTATTATTATTATTATTATTATTATTATTATTATTATTATTATTATTGTTATTATTATTATTATTGTTATTATTAAATTATTGTTGTTATATTAGGGCTATATTCGTATGTAAATGTATGTATTTGTATGTATACATTTGTAAATATGTTTTTAGATGTTTTTTCTGTATATAAATGTATTATATAATTATGCTAATATATTATTTTCTTCATTATGTTTACTTTAAATTCTTATTGCTTCTTAATATTTTCCTTTCTCTTGAGCGACTGCTCAACGATGGGTTTTTAAATGTAATTTTTCGCCATACTTTAATTGTTCTTGATTCTTTGGGTAGTATGTATATTGTGTGGGTGTGGGTCTATTAGTGTGTGTGAGAGGGTGTTAAATTTTTATTTATCTTTTTAAAATTGTTTTACAATGTGAGCCTTGTGGCCATTTCACTGCCTAAATGGCCATTCTACTTTGTGTAGGGCCCTGGCAGTCTAAATATTGAAATAAATACAATACAAATACATGTTTCAGTATCGAATTATCTTTTTTTTTCCCATAGCAGCAGCAGCAGTAGTAGTAGTAATTAAAGTAGTAGTGGATGAGGGTGATGATTTTGGTGGTGGTGGTGTTGGTGCTGATGTTGCTACTCAAAATTATTACGTTTGTAACGGCGACAGTACTGCTATGTTGTGGTCATGACCAATATTTTATAAAATAACTGGTTTGTCATCTAACTCTTATCTGACCGATTTTTGACAATGTCGAATAACAACATCAACCTCGGGGAAGCGCAATTACACTGACAAATCTTTCCTTCTTGACCTCTGGAACTTTAGTATCCCCGTGTGCTCACCAATACTGATGAGGTCAACCCTGATAGATGCCTTTTATCGGTCGCTGGTGGCCGATCAGTGACACACGGACCCAAAGGTGCAATTGTTATGTCCCTTCGTGTCAACAAAGCTATTATCTCATGTAAGGGAGGTAAGAATGCAAGGACAGGGGATGTAATGTAATGATGCCATGGGCTCGAACTCTTATAAAGTCTATTCCAGAAGAGGCAGGTAAGACTGAGTTTCCACAAGTATGCAAAATGTTCTTCTGGTTAGTAAGCATTTACATTAACGATTTGATTTGATTTCTTGTTTATATATTTTCACTGCTCAGGTATCGGCAAGGAACTTCATGTTTATTTACCTACTATACGTGGCATTTCTAATCATAAGCATGGTCCATCCATGTGTGCTAGCTTTCTTGGGTAAGCATCATAAATAAGGTCTTTTTCTTCTTCCCCTGTTATTTGCGAAATTTGGTGATTACGAAGGCGATGCTTTCTTTTAAATTTTTTTTAACAAAAATAGCGTGATAGTCAACGATTTCCTGGAAGTCATTGCGGGTTTAATATTATAATAATAATAATAATAATAATAATAATAATAATAATAATAATAATAATAATAATAATTTTAAAAAATAATAATAATAATGATAATAATAATAATAATAATAATAATAATAATCCTATCCTATCCTATCCTATGAGGGATAGGATAGGAATCATAATAATAATAATAATAATAATAATAATAATAATAATAATAATAATAATGATGATGATGATAATAATAATAATAATAATAATAATAATAATAATAATAATAATAATAATAATAATAATAATAATAATAACATCATTTATAAGGCACTTTTCCTAGTAAGGAACAGCCCAAAGCGCACCCTCAAGCATTCACACAATGATTAAACATTAGTAACTCCGACCCAATGGATAAACCCTAAAACGTAAGTCAAATGTAGCCACTAAACTCATAGGCCACCCGTCAAAATTCCGGTCAGTGAAAAATCTCATAACCCAATGCATAAGCCGTAAAACGTAAGCCAAATGTGGCCACTAAACTCATATGGTGTGGCCACCCGTCAAAATTCCGGTCAGTGAAAAATCTCACAACCCAATGCATAAGCCGTAAAACGTACGCCATGTGTGGCCACTACTTTACGGACTACAAAGAGATACTTTCTTCGCTGCGTCTAATTTTTAGCTGAAATCTATCAAAAACGATGTCAATCTCATGAAGGTATGGAGGTTGGTTTCAGATCAGGTCGAATTAAAATAATAGTAGACAATTTTGCTCATGCAGCCATAAGTAAATTTCTCCAAATAAAAAATCACTCCAACTTTCAACATATATTTCCGGCTCTTCAGAAGATTACAGTATTACGTGGATGTGAGTATGTGTGTATATGGATCTGAATTCAAGCTGTTGTGTGTTTTAATATGCTTTGGCGATTAAGTATGTAAATTATCTCCATCATAATTGGGGGATGGATCATTATGAAGAATAGCAGGTCTAGTGTAGAATATGACATCAAATCTGTCAATGAGGGAAATAACAACAGAATCTAAGTCTAGATGTACCTACTCACTTAACGTACCCGTCAGTTGTCTGACTGCAATAAGCTTACACTTCTATAAGTCGGTCAAATTATGTTAGCTAAAGTAATTCTCTATTTCAAATGCAAATGCAATCTGGATATGAAGGAAAATGTCTGAGGTTTATCTGAAATAAAGTTGTATTGTATTGTGTTGTATTGTACTGTATTATATTGTGTTGTATTGTACTGTATTATATTGTGTTGTATTGTACTGTATTGTGTTGTACTGTATTGTTTTATACTGTATTGTATTGCATATTGGAACGATAGCCAGTGGCGTATTCATGAGTCTAACTTTTTTTTTTGTCAAAGCAGCGCAAATGGTGTTTAAAAAAATTATGAAACGCTGCGATTTCGACTTTTTAGAAAGTGCAAATATAAATGACATAATAAGTTAGGTAGTAGTATTATATAACTAACAGCTGAATGAGGCGAATGACCGGATACCGTAGGAACGCTACAACATATTCCATCGTAACCTTGTCAAAGAGGAATTGGCCTGTGATACATTTTATACAGCATCACGAACATTGGAATCGTAAACCTTATCTAAGGTGCACTAAAGTATTATTTATTTGATGCAGACTTGTGGACAGGAAGTTGCTTATTTTAAGGGTATAATTATTTCGAATCCAGAGGGATATAAATTGGCCTGGGGAATATAGTCTCGTCTGCTACACTAGGTATATTTTCCAGAAGGTTTGTTCTGGCTTGGTACATTCAGAGGCGTTCTAGAGCAAAGTGATTGTCCAACAAACTTAACTTATTTGCGTGAGTACGTGCCTTTCGATCGCTGTGCTAATTAATGTATGACGCAGCAGTAAACACAATGGATTGATTTCACGGTCTGTTTTCACTTTGTGGAGCTGTAGTGTACTTCGTAGTCCTAAAAGTATATGTATTATACACAGCTGTTTTTCTGCGCAAGAGCCTTCCCTTAAGCTACCGAGTTCATCTTCAATTAGTTTTGTCTGATGTGCTTCCGCTTTAAACATGACCAATTAAGGTAAGTAGGCTACATATGATGCAAGCGCTCAGTTCAGTTAGGATTTCAAGTGCGTGAGTTCACGCTAACAGATGACAATTTGAGTATATATTTCTACTTTTTTCCGTCTAATATCTGCGAAAATTGATTCTAAGCTTAGTGTCCGATCGTTCAAAAGGTGGTTTGCTTTAGGCGCTGGATGATCTCCCTTACAATTCCTATACAGGCTGTCGCCCAAATACCCTCGTTGGGGTGCCGGGGGTTTCAGTATAAATAAGATAAGATAAGATAAGATAAGATAAGATAAGATAAGATAAGATAAGATAAGATAAGATAAAATAAGATAAGATAAGATAAGATAAGATAAGATAAGATATTATTTTATTAATCCAAAAGCATGGAAATTACATTGTCTGTCAATTAAACATGTCCATTCATTCTTCTTTTACACACACATAAATATTTATACATTATTAATGATCTTCAAACACATGGACATATTTACATAATGCAGATATTTCAATTAAGCAGTAAAACGGGTTAACGTAAGAACAGATAAATATGAGAATTTAAAACGTATTAGTGTGTAAACATATAAACTATTTATACAAAAACATTAAAAAAGAACAATAATTAAACTAACTAAGCTGCATGAGAGTTGTAGAGTATGTTTAGTAAGACCTACTGACTTGTTTGTTATGTGCTTGAATGGCAAGTGGTATGAATGAGTTCCTGTACCTATTTGATGTTCCCGCTGGTGCCCTAAAACGTCCACTCCTGTCTATCCGTCGAGAGTCAAATTCCAAGAAAAGTGGATGGTTACTGTCTGTCAGTCAGCCAAAATTGCAGTCAGCTTTTTTGTCACTTGTCTGCTATGTATCGTCGCTATGTCATCCTGTTTTCTCCCAACCACCCCACTAGCCCTTTTTATCTGTTTGTCCAATCTTCGTTTTTCTGTTTGTGATACGTTTCCTCCCCAACATGAGATTCCAAAAGAAATTATGCTTCCTATTACAGCTGTATAAAACATTTGTAAAATTTCCTGTTTTACATTAAAGGATCTCAGTTTTCTTAAACAAAACATTCTACTTTGCAGTCGCTTGTAAATGTATTTTGTGTTATCTTTCCAAGTGAATCTATCATCGATAACCACACCTAAATACTTATATGCATGCACTCTCTCTACTTCTTCTCCTCCTTTGATAAAGATAGGATTAAAATCAAACTTGTTTCCCTTCCTAAAATCAATTATCATTTCTTTTGTTTTGCTTACATTAGGATCTAGAAAATTTGAATCACACCAGTTGACAAAGCTATCTATTTCATCTCTGTACATGTTGTCCATGTTGTTGGTAATAAGACCAGAGAGTGCTGTGTCGTCTGCAAATTTTATCAGGGGACAGGATTCGTGCTTTTGTCTATGGTCTGCGGTGTACAAAGAAAACAAAAAAGGTGCTAGAACAGTTCCTAAAATAGTATCCCCACTTTCTGGAAATTTAGTGCTTTAAATTCCCACTGTCGCTGTCTTTCTCATTTGCTCTTTATCAGTCCTGCTCTGTTCTATCAATCTGCTATACTATCTTCTTCTTCGCTAGACCAGTCACCTACCTTTTTTCTTGAAAACTCTTCCGAAACAAGACTCCTTGTTTGTGTATGAGGTCTGTTGGATCAGCTTGGGAATATTGGACGCTTTCTGCCAGGGGGTCACTAAGGCTTCCTATGATGTTATTATTTAGCAATGTAGGCATTTTATATGTATATGTTTTGTTGATAATTTATAATGATGTTTGTATTCTATTTTGTTTTTGTAAACGGGGGTTCGATAAATTAGAGTGCAGCCTCAACGTCCCCTGCGTGGGATGCCTTTATTGTACAGTGACTGGCTGGTGGAGGGCATTCAGTTTTCCCACTAGGGTTGTTTCAGCAGATCTTTTATGCGGATTGGGTGTTGTCCGGTCCTGATTTGGCTCGGAAGAGTCCGCTTGTCACGTCCCCCGAGCGGGTTCTGTGACTTCAGCACATCAACGAGTGAATAAGGAATAAAACTCAAACAAAATAAACTAACACAAATGCCAGAATACAATCACACTCTTTTATTCTACAATCAACATACAAACACAGGACAAATGGGAACTAACCTTCCCTCAACCCCTAAATAGACCCCTGTCCCAATACTAACTAACAATTACCTCCCCTTGTAACAACCCCAAACAGAACTAAACAACAACAGTTTCTTTACAAAGTGTGTACAGCAAAATCAAAATCAACAAATCAATTCAAAATGTACATCTTCAAATAATAAGCAATGGCGTTGAATCTTTAATCATAAACTATTATCTAGGCAAAGCTGTGGCACAGAAGTAATGTCTCAATGTTCTTGTCAAGTAGCTCAGAGAGCTAAACAGTCTCTTTCTCAATAAGCGGATGATTCTTCTAACTAAATGAATATGTTTTTAGGTGTGGTGCAATGTGAGTCTGTGTGTGCATGAATTAGGTATGAAAACCTCCTGTAATGGTGTTGCCTCGATACATAGGCAAAACCTGCAGCAGTGTAAGAGATCACCACAACACTACTCTGTTGTAGAGGCAAAGGCACACCCCAGGCTGGCTAGGACCCAGTCAGCGTCAACAACAGCCACATCAGTACAGCATAACAGGCAACATCAGAAGCAACAGCGTTGAAATAATGCGCAGAAATAAACAGGTAGAAGTAATACGTAGAAGTAATAGCCCACACCTGTAAGCATATACACAGTCTTAACAATATGCCTACAAAACAATAAACACTATATAATATAACATAACACGCCGTCCTCCGTCCACCATCTTGACCTGTATAATTATGAACACCATGATAATAATACAAGATACTATACACACATTTCAATAATATAAATCAACCTTTGATGCTAAATAATTCGCATCTTCTATAAACACAAACCTTTATATAAATGTACATAATCATTGCAATCTCACTTCAATCACACAGTCCTGATTCATTCCGCCCCCCTTCATCACCACCGTCACCCCCAACAATTATAACACATCACGATTACCTCCCTTCATCCATACTACCTTGCCATACTATACTGTAAACATGCTTGCTTCATAATCATCACTTCATCTTTCTTCAGTCTAATACATTCTATCGCTCTCTCCATACATACACCCTCACTCTCTCTCTCCCTCTCTATATTCCCCATCGTCGCCTTTGACCCACTTTTATAACAACAACAGCAACGACATTTCCCCATCACGTATACAATAAGAAATCATAAGAAAATCATATAAAATCAACAAAATTCATTATACATCCTAAAATACATCCCCTTCCCCACACTCATTACCACTCATACACGTACGCAGTTCTCGGAGCGCGCCACTAAAGAATTGAATGACAGGATTTGCTCACCTTATAGGCCCCGGCTTGTGACACCCTTTTCCCCAACACCACAACACGACACAACACTGTCACAATACACTGGTTAGTCTTTTTGAGAGTCACTTTCTCTTGCTATTGCACGTTATTCCACTTTCCAAATAACACTTATACTGAGGATGAGGTCACCTTAGCTCTATCACAGACGCTAAGTCTTGGTGGGTGTTCAATCGAGAACTACACACACCTTAAGCATGTAACTCTACATTCGTTGACGAATGGCAGTTAACATCTTCCTTTCGAATTCTAAACATCCTTATCCCGACGATAAGACCTTGGGTGGCTATATAAACAATAAACACACCCTTCCAGCAGGTACCCTACACACAATGACCTCTGTCACAGGGTTGCTGCCTCGTTAGATTCGCTCCTCTCGCAACAGCATCTCAAACCACTCTGCCCTCCAAAAACGCGCCGGCCACAAGCAAAATAGTCGAGCTCTCGTCAGTATGCACATTCTTTATTACGCGTATCCCTATTCGGAAATTGGCCTACCCCGTGTCTTCTACGAAACGCACGGACTTTACGAAACTGCACTTTCATACGCAAAAAGTAAATCGGTCACGCTATTCTATGTACAACATATACGGAGAAGTGTAACTTCGTAAAAAGTATAACTCTCCCTGCCATCTGAAAACTCGTGTCGTCACACCGCTGGACCTAAAGCAACAATTATGTAATGTAATGTAATGTCGCCCAAATTTAGGCCCAAAACTCTGGAAGGCCACAAGGCACTGCGTGATGCCATGGAGTGCCCTATTATGTTTCACAGTAGGCAATAGGCATACACTGTGTGACGCCATAAAATGCCCTATTAGGTTTCACACTAGGCAATAGACATACACTGTGTGACGCCATAGAGTGCCCTATTTTAGGTTTCACAATAGGCAGTAGCTTTGTTGCCCCACTTTTAATATATCTGTACTGTGTAGATTATGCAGTCAGGGTAAGCTAGTACCGCCTGTGTTTAATTGTGTGTGTGTGTCTTTAGCATTCAGTATGACGTATTGCAAGGAAGCCGAGTCCTACATTACATATAGCAGACGCTCTATGAGAAAATTCAGACACGACGGTTAGATTCAAATTTCGCAAATATTAGACACCAAGAAATAAGTAGAAATATATTTACAAATTGACAGCTACTAGCATGAAATTTTTGTTTTGCTTTACAAGTTTTCTTCCTTTGTGATCTATAGGGTTCAAACTCACTGTCAATAACATTTCATTTTGCTAACAGTGCTGTCAGAGAGAGAGAGAGAGAGAGAGAGAGAGAGAGAGAGAGAGAGAGAGAGAGAGGGAGAGGGAGAGAGGGAGGGAGAGAGAGAGAGAGGGAGAGAGAGAGAGAGAGAGAGAGAGAGAGAGAGAGAGAGAGAGAGAGAGAGAGAGAGAGAGAGACGTTTTGACGTTTTAATGTCATTATTGACCTCAGGTCCATTAGCAATGCACACGCATTCACTCAACACGCGCCAGCATGCGCGACTCACACACGCACGATTCGAACCCCGGCAATCTTCGCTTAACTGTTAGCAGCTATGTTTAACGAGTTGTATAACTTATTGGTTTTGTTACTGATGTCCATAAAATTCTAAAAATACCTTAAGGAGATTTAGATATAAGAAATTAATTACGTCTCTGAAAAGCATTATACACGTATTTGCTCAATGCTCTGACTTTATAGGGTTCTTTCCATCGAAATAAAGTTGAAGCTAAAATGAGGTGATCAGACAAACGTTTTACCGGAAATCAGTAAATAATGGACATTCCAAAAGAAAATGATGTTCATTTTCCACAGCATTATGACAGCAAAAACAATTCCTAGATACCAGGTTGTCGTTATGTCTATGTCTGCTGTTATTTATTGACAGAACACCGAACCTTATTTGTGACACGGCAACTCTAAAACAATAAACATCTATATCAACTATGTACGATTCTTCAACAAAATCAGTTTTGAATGTTCCAAATGTCGCATAGCGGTCTTTTCGTGTACAGTCGCTTTCCGTTCTTGCCTGAAAATATCCTGAAGTCTACATTTAAAACGGTTTTTAAAAACGTATTGATGAGTCCCGCACCTTGTTGCAGCCAGACATAAAAGAAACCACATACAGATAACATTTTGCGTACCTCAGATGCCCATGTGTTTTACTATGAATAATTCCTTCAGATCTGGCAACAATTGGATATCATGGCGCCCTGATTCAGATATATGTTTACCAAGTTGGTTAATAAAGATTAAGAATAATATATGGCTTAGCACACTTGAAAGATGCCCTTCGGACAGTCAACAAATTCTGAATTGTTACAGCTTTGAAACATGACTTCAGATAGTCATACATAGATCGAAGGAGGCAAAGCATTTTACCATTTATGCCTTTCTGTTCTAGACTTTCCAGAAATTTTCTGTGATTAACACTATCAAAAGCTTTCTTGAAGTCTAAAAAAGCAACATACAACCTTTTCCCTTTCTTATTCAACATATTTTGCACTATTGCATTTAAAGTAAAAAACGTGATTAATAGTAGAATAATTCTTCTTGAAACCTGACAAATTTTTCCACAATATTACTTTCATGTTCTAGCCAGTTATATAAGCGTCGATTAAGAATAAATGCAAAACATTTACTAGTAATACCTAATAGGGAAAGACCTCTATAGGTGTCCGGAATTTCTTGTGACCCTTTCTTGTGAATGGGAACTATGATTACTTTTGACCAATGAGAGGAATATTTGCCTTGGTCAAAAATGGTGTCAAACATATCCACCAACAGTGACAGTGAAACACGTTTACCGGCTTTAAGCATTTGTGATAAAATACCGTCATGTCCGCCATCTTTGTCCGTCTTTAACTTTCTTATTGCTGTCAATACTTGTTCTTCTGTAATACAAATGTTTAATACATGCTCATTGTCTGATTCATGTTCCTCCATTAAAACATTGGTATTATCTTCTTCCTTGTTAAAAAGTTTTTTAAAGTGTTCCTGCCATATGTTAGCATTGATTTTGTCACTATAGTCTGTTTCCTATCTCCCATTAAGGATTTTACACGTTCCCAAACTTCAGGCGAGTTTCTAGAGCTTGAAGCAAGATCATCAGCTTGCTTACGTTTATAATCTGTCATCTTTTGCCTGATAAGTTTTTTTTAAATACCTTGTTCGCTGTAACATAATATTATTCTTTCCTACCTTTTTCTATTCTGGACTTCCTGAAAATTCTAAGCTTTCGCTTGGCATTCTTTTTAGACCCTCTGCATTCTTCATCGAACCAAGGTATGTGGTCTTTCGATTTTGTTTGTGAGATTTTAACATTGTTTTTCATACATTCGCTAGCAATAATCATGCCTTCAACAAAGTGTTCAAGAGCCTTGTTATTATTTAAGCATTACGTGTTTTGTTAAATATTTCCTGAACTTCTGAAGAACATTCAATTTGGAAAAATTCGTTTTCTTTATCGTTATTCCAAATTATTTTTGGTCTTAAAGTATCATCTGTATCTGTGACGTTAGTATTAGGAGTGGGCGTGTCCGTGTTAATAGCTAGAGATACCGATGAGTCTGTTTCGTTTTCTACAGTGAGTGTTTCAACCTTTATTGCTAAAAACAAACGTTTTGACCTAATGAAGTAATGAACTACACCAGCTAGTCGGCATTCTGTAATGGCTCCTAAAGTAGGAGTTCACTCACCCACCCCCCTCCCGCTCATTTCACCCCCACCACGTCCATTCTCCCCCTCCCCCCACTTTCTCTCTCCTCACTTCTCACTGTCGCAGTGGGGGCAGGTTAAAGAATCCTGTCATGTTCGTCAATAAGGGCAGGTGGCAGGTTCAAATAAATTGGCAAACGCTACAAGCGGCCAGTTAGCATTTTAGGGGTCGGAGTAGGTGGGTTGGGTGGGAGAAGATTAAATCCTGGTCCCTGCCAGCGTCTCCAGTCGCTCTTTGGGCTATATAAAACAATTCATTTCATTTTGACTCGCCCAGACCTGCACAATTTCACTGTTAACGACAGAAGAGATGACAGCACAAGCGTGGTGGTGGAAGTCATGCCCTGAGCAAATTTAGAACAGTGGTGCTATATACAAAACTTGTTAATTTGGTTTTGAATATTTAGGCTTAACGCAAGAAAAGGCGAGTATCGACAAGAGCCCGAAGATAGCGCCTAACCACAGAGGAATGGACACGATGCCGGTTGCAGATTCCAGTGGCCCCACCCAGGTGAAAAGTGACATGTAGCCCATGGGAATGGACGCCGTGACCAGGGTGATAGGCAAGGCAACATTCTTCTGCACTCCTGGTCCACTATTGCTGGAAGCCTGTGGAAAAAAATCAGTTAAGTGCGGCACTGGATGCAAGGTTATTAGTATTGTATACAATTGCTAGTCATCGGTCTGTACAGCACAAAATGATATAACTGCAACTGTGTCTAGCACCACACAAATGGTCAGTAATGGCGGCCTGGCGCGTGTCTACAATCAAGTGCATATAGCATAGTTGAGTCTGATGAGTTGAAGAACAAGCCAGCCCGCATATTGCTTCTTCTTCTTCGGTGTTACGACAGACCACGTGACTGCCATAGAGAAAGATCGGCTAGCTATACTGTGTCAAAGCCTCTCTCTATGCAGCCTCGATGATCAGACTTTTTAACTCTGACAACCCGTAAATATTGAATGTTCCCAATCATGACTGGGCGCAGCCAAATACGCATTCTTGCCAATCGACTGCTAGGTCAGACTATATGGACCTCGGCATATACTGACATCATGACATGACTTTCTTTAACGACTCTTTCATCGGTGGTTCACTCCTTTCCCTCCCTCCATTCCCGTCGTTTTGTCAAAAAAGCAAGAGGTAAACACAGCAAACAGTTTAGTTTTCTGGAAAGGTGAGGAGGGGAGTGAGAGGGGGGAGGGGAGGTGACAGCTCTGTTGGTGTTGCAAGTTGGCACCTTGACGTCCTTGCGTTTCTGATTTCGGTCACCGTCCTTTAGATTCCCATGTGCGCTGTATAAAACTATTAAAAAGTATTATTCAGTTCAACTCACCGTGGCCTGCACGATGTCATTGGTGACGACAAAAGGGATGACAAATAAACATGCTCTGTGGAAGCCAGCACAGACGGTGAGGATGAAGAAAGCCTCCAAGCGAGCAGTGACCGCGAGTACTACACTGGCGGTCGCCATCAGCAATGATGCCATGGCGAACTCCAATCTGTAACCTGAAAAACCATTTAGGTTCATTTAATTTACTTCGATAGGGGTGTCGGATAGCGCAATGGTTGGAGCACTCGCTACTTTGTCGCAAGTTAAGCACCGTTCGGTGCGGTTAGCACTTGGATGGGTGACCGCAAAACGTGAAGCGACAAATAACAACGCCCCCAGTCGACTCAACTGTGACCGAGTACCTACTCTCTCAAGGGTGGGGAAGGTACAGCAGCGAGGGAGAGAGATGGGCATAGCCTCATTACGCTGGCCCAAGATAAGTGTGATCTCCAAAATCACGCTCCCCTAAGGCCACAAGGCTATGGGACCACCTTTACCTTTTTTTTACCTAATTTACTTCGAACCCGAGTCAGTGCTTACTAGTATGGCGCAGCTGACACTGACGAAACGCTTGTGACCAGCAAACTGAATGGGACTCCGGTCTGGAGACTTCTAAAGGCCGTACTAAGGTGACAGGCCTATGAAGCTTGGTCAAAATCTGTTCAGTGGTTCTTGAGATATGTCGCCCAACGGCCGACAGAGCAACATTTGGCTGCTTCTAATTCCTGACTATTTCCAGATGAAAACAAAAAAACACACGCAATAAATCTTGATTTGGGAATTAGGAAGTTAACAAGTAAAAAAAATTAATTCAGTAGAATTCTACAAGGCTTAGTCAATGGGGAGAAGGCTAAGGTGGGAAGGTGGACTGCATTGCTGTGGCTAGGCGACAGCACAGTGAACTTTTCCATCTTTCTTCTTCCGTTGGCGCACCGTGGTCCTAGTAACAGTCTGTGTTACGTTGAAACGTGAACGAAAGTATGTCGGAAGCGCGCACAATAGATCTAATCGTTTCGTTTTGCAAAGTATTCAATAATGGTGTTTATTTACCTTTGATTTGAGTTTGCATTGTTGTTAGGAGAGGCTTTGTATAACGTTGATAATTTGCGTTAGTCGATATTATTTGAGAATCTTCTGGATATGCGTGTTTACTCTTGATAGAAATTTCCTGATACATGTAGAAGCAAGAGGTCGTTCTGGAAGATATAAAAATATGTATTGACGTAAGTCAGTGATGACGATCTTTTATTCGATTGGTGGCAGTACGTCATTTTCTACCATGTACGAAATCTTTCCGGAAAAGAGAGAGGTTATTTAATCGTGTGCAGAGTTGCTGTTGAGAGAGTAAAGTTGTTGATAGTGATTTGGAAAGTTGCTGTGAAAGTTGTTGAGTTGAATTGAGAATTGTATGCAGTTGTTGATGTGAGCTGAATAAAAGTGGAAAACTTCATACGTCGACTTTGTGACTTGTATGCTGTTTGGACGGGCTGTGTGAATAAACGAATCTGAGTTACACCCTATCAGGAATTCAAGCATCGGGGCTGAATCAGATACTGATAGAAAACACCAACATCAAACTGAGTGTAACATTTTGGGGGTCAAGCCGCGATTCACGCCATAGCCAAGGTTCAACTGCTACAACAAGCGAGTCAACGTTACGAGAGGCAGTCATCGAGGGTAGCCGCCAACGAGTTGCGTCGAGAGGGGCCAACATACTGGGACTACATCCGATAGATTCGGGTTGACTGCAAGGGCGTGTAGTCGCTGAAGAGTTGCTTCGTGAGCGAACAACAGATCGGGACTACGTAGCTGCCGTAAGACTACGTCGAGGGACAGTCTCGGAGCTACATCGCCAGTATTAGAGAGAGCGACGAGCGGAAGTCGCGTCTACTTCAGCACAGGAGCGTATACATCAACACCAGCGTGGTGCAGCGTCGCATACGACGAGGACAGCGGGGCCTGCGTCAACGAAGGCGACTAGTGACAAGCATCAGCGCTACTGCAGAGAGCGTGCTGTTCTAGAACAGTCTAGAAAGGTACAGCACAGTCAAGAACATTCAAGAAAAAGAACTCTACAGTCAAGAACTTTCTAGAAAAAGAACTTTCTTGAAAAGAACTTTCCAGAATCAAGATGGCTGACTTCTGGCAGAAAGGGGTTGAACTGAATCTAAAAGGCAAGCAGCTGACGGAGTACGTAAAATCCCAGGAGAGAATACAAGAACGAGAATTAGAAGAGCAGCGTCGCCGCGAAGAAAGAGAATTGGAAGAGAAGCGTCTAGAAAAAGAAATAGAACTAGAACAGAAGCGTCTAGAAGTAGAAGAGCAGCGTCGCCGTGAAGAAAGAGAATTTGAACTGAAGCGTCTGGAAATTGAACAGCAGCGGCGAGAAAGAGAAGATGAGCGCAGGCGTGAGGAAAGAGAAGCTGATCGGCAGTTCCAACTAGAGTTGGCGCGCATCCAGCAACAGCAGCATGCGCCACAAGTTATCAGTGACAACACGGCTCCAAAATTGCCAGCCTTCGTCGACGGGAAGGACCAGATTGACAGTTATCTGGCGAGATTCGAAAGGTTCGCTGAAAGCTCTAACTGGCAACCTCAAGACTGGGCAATTCGACTGAGTGCACTTCTGACGGGGCAAGCTCTCGAAGTTTACACCAGACTGTCGAACGATGACGCCAAAAACTACGACGTCTTGAAAGAGGCCCTGTTGCAGTGCTACAACTTTACAGAGAAGGGCTACCGTAAACGCTTCCGTGAATGCCGGCCTAAGTCAGACGAGACGCCAAAGCAGTTTGTGGAGCGCCTGTCGTCATATCTACACAAGTGGGTGGAGTTATCAGGCGAAATGAAGTCTTACGACAGTCTCCATGACCTGATTGTGAAAGAACAATTTCTCAATGCCTGTCACAAGGACCTAGCGACCCACTTAGAAGAACAAAAGCTGCAGACGCTTAAAGATGTGACTGAGGCTGCTGAAAGATATTTTATCGCTCATGGGAAAACCCTGGGGCCACCCAGCGCGACGAAACATTTTCAGAAGACTGGAAACCATGTGAACCAGATCCAGGGAAGCCAGACGAGCCAGAGACAGACAGACTCCACGCCTCCTCCCAGAGAAGGGCATTCCAAGGGGCTGTTTCACCTGCAACGCTACAGACCACAGAGCTTCTAACTGTCCTCAAAACAAAAGTAGCGGACAGCGGAGCAGTACGGACAATTCAGCGGCGGGCAACCGGCAGAGGCGGTTCTCCAATCAACGGCAAACCAGTAGATCTGACCATCAAGTGTGCGGCGGGAGCGTCATTCTTCCGAGTGAGACCGAGCGCACAGCTACCCCTGCGGACGTGCAAGAGTGCATGACTGATGGCCAACTCCTCCTTGCCAACGGGAAATCCATCCCCGTCGTCGCCAGCGCAGCTGTGACCGTACAGAACATGCCTGTTTCCAAGGGACGCGTCGGAAATCATGAAGTGACTGTTTTAAGAGACTCTGGCTGTAGTGGGGTCATCGTCAGAGAAGACCTAATCGCTAAAGAACAATTCACTGGCGATTCTAAATGGACACTCATGGCCGACAGCAAATGTGTGAGAGCGTCAGTTGCGAAAATTCATGTCAACACCCCTTTCTACATAGGCGAAGTCGAAGCGGTTTGCCTGAAGAAGCCGCTGTATGATTTGATGATCGGGAATATCGACGGCCCGAGACGACCCGACGACCCCGATCCAGAGTGGAGTCCTGCCTCAATCCAACGCGTCGAAGTTGTGGAGGAGGATCCATTGCCGTTTCCTGATGGAGACCTTACAGAGCTGCTACGGGACAATGTGGTTACTCCGGCTCAGCCCTGCCGACCAGAGATCGTCAGTGCTGTTACTACCAGGGCCCAGGCCAAGAGAGACAAGGTGTCTACACCACTGAAGGTCGCCGACAACTCCAAAGCTGCCATCATGGACAGAGATAAGCTGATCCAGCTCCAGGAAGCTGACAGTACTTTAAACAAGTACAGGAACCGCCAAGACCACGTGACCAAGGGCAGTGGCACGGTCTATTTTGAGGTGAAGGCCAAGATCCTGTATCGAATCTTCCAGCACCCGAGGGTCAACGGAGGTAAACCACTACGTCAAGTTTTGGTACCGTTACCCCTAAGGCGCCAAGTGATGGAAGTAGCACATGACTCAATCATGGGAGGTCACCTAGGTATCAAGAAGACGTCGGATAGAATCCAGGCGGTGTTCTACTGGCCAGGACTTCATGCGGACGTTAGCCGTTTCTGCCGATCATGTGACATTTGCCAGAAGACCATACCTCGAGGAAGGGTCCCGAAAGTGCCTATGCAGAGGATGCCTCTGGTCGACCGACCTTTCAAGAGGGTGGCCTTAGACTTAATCGGCGAAATAAGACCTCCGAGTGAAGAAGGTCATCGGTGGGTACTGACTTTAGTGGACTATGCGACTCGGTACCCAGAAGCAGTGCCACTGAAGAAGATTGACACTGAAACTGTAGCAGAGGCACTAGTGGACATGTTCAGTAGACTTGGAGTGCCTGAAGAAATTCTGACAGACCTCGGGACACAGTTCGTCTCTGACTGCATGAAGGAGGTCAACAGACTGCTGAGCATCCGGCATTTGACTACGACACCCTACCATCCGATGTGCAACGGGCTTGTCGAAAAGTTCAATGCTACGCTGAAGTCCACCCTGAAGAAACTGTGCAGCGAGCAGCCCAGACAATGGCATCGCTATATCAACGCCTTACTTTTCGCCTACAGAGAAGTACCGCAGGAGTCCACCGGCTTTTCTCCGTTCGAGCTGCTGTACGGAAGAACCATCCGAGGGCCGATGCACATCCTAAAAGAACTGTGGACGAAAGAAGTAGACACCCCAGAGGTGAAGAACAGCTACCAGTATGTGTTTGAGCTACGGGAGAAGCTGGAGCAGACTCTCGAGATAGCCAGAGAAAACCTGAAGAAGTCCCAAGACTGTGGAAAGCACTACTATGACCGTAGGGCTGTGAACAGGAAGTTCAAACCTGGCAACAAAGTGCTGGTGCTGCTACCTACTGATCATAATAAGTTGCTGATGCAGTGGAAAGGCCCGTACGAAGTGGAGACCGTGGTGGGGATCAACGACTATAAGGTGAAGGTCGGCCAGCATTCCAAGATATACCACGCCAACCTCCTTAAGCTGTACGTGGAAAGGCCATCAGAGACTGTGCACGCAGCCACAGCAGCTGTGACCGACAACAGCTTTGACAGCGAAGAACTGTTGGAACTGGGAGACTTCCACAGCAAAGAAGGCATCGATGATGTTAAGCTACGACCGAGCCTGACGGAAGGTCAAAAGATGGAGCTCAAGGACCTTATGGGCGAATTTCCCCATAGCTTCAGTGATGTCCCAGGCTCTACGACTTTGGTCGAACATGAAGTCCACACCCAGACCTGGAAGGAGCATCTGCAGACCTTGAGAGAGCTGTTCCACCGTCCCGCAGAAGCCAACCTGATCGTGAGACCCAGCAAGTGCATCCTGGGAGCTGACAACGTCGACTGCGTCGGACATCCGACGGAAGGAGGAGACAACGGAGGATGCACTGACTCCAGGAAAACCCACGTGATCGTCGTCTTTGACCCTGGGCCGATGACAACCGCAACTGACGAGGGCGACGTTTCCTTGCGGATGAAAGATCATTGACTGTGTGGACGAACTAAGAATATTGGTAATGACAGACTTGAAAATGAAAAACGTTGATTGGGTAAATGAACTGTGAACATTGACAGTATCCAGAAAGACTTGCAGATGAGAAACTTTGACTCTGTGTGAATGAACTGTGAACATTGACAATATCCAGACAGATTTGAAGATGAAAACCATTGACTCTGTGTGAATGAACTGAGAACGTTGATAGTGTTCAGACAGGCTGAAATAAGTCTTAATTCTGTACATTGTTTGTGAATTACGTTTCAACGTTGTTGAAAGAAATTGGGTAAATTTCTTCTTGAGTGGGGGGTTATGTTACGTTGAAACGTGAACGAAAGTATGTCGGAAGCGCGCACAATAGATCTAATCGTTTCGTTTTGCAAAGTATTCAATAATGGTGTTTATTTACCTTTGATTTGAGTTTGCATTGTTGTTAGGAGAGGCTTTGTATAACGTTGATAATTTGCGTTAGTCGATATTATTTGAGAATCTTCTGGATATGCGTGTTTACTCTTGATAGAAATTTCCTGATACATGTAGAAGCAAGAGGTCGTTCTGGAAGATATAAAAATATGTATTGACGTAAGTCAGTGATGACGATCTTTTATTCGATTGGTGGCAGTACGTCATTTTCTACCATGTACGAAATCTTTCCGGAAAAGAGAGAGGTTATTTAATCGTGTGCAGAGTTGCTGTTGAGAGAGTAAAGTTGTTGATAGTGATTTGGAAAGTTGCTGTGAAAGTTGTTGAGTTGAATTGAGAATTGTATGCAGTTGTTGATGTGAGCTGAATAAAAGTGGAAAACTTCATACGTCGACTTTGTGACTTGTATGCTGTTTGGACGGGCTGTGTGAATAAACGAATCTGAGTTACACCCTATCAGGAATTCAAGCATCGGGGCTGAATCAGATACTGATAGAAAACACCAACATCAACTGAGTGTAACAGTCTGCACACAACTTATATTGCATAAGGTCATGAATCTTCAGCACTTCTTGAGCTCAGAAAGAGCGCTATTAAAAACAATGCAATGTGCATGTGGTTATGCGCGAGGTCTACTGTCAAACTTACCTAGAAGAGCCAGCAGCTTGCTGTTCCCGAAACAGAGCGCAAGGTATGTTGCGTAGCACACTAACCATCCCCCAAGACGCCATTCGCATTCCTTCATGGTACCTGTACAAAGCCAGGTTATAATGAGTATTTATGCTTCAGAATAGCATGATCACTACAAAGGATGCGGCCACTAAAAACACACACAACATGAATGAACCACTTTCAATGTAATAGTTATTGTGACGAGAAAGAAAGTACTACAAACACTAATGCAGATTCGTCTATATTAAAGGTGATATTTAAACGACGCAACACTATTATTGACATTCTTTTAAAAGAGAAAAAAGAATTTACCTAGCGAGGCTTTCAGAGCCAGGTTCCGCTTCCGGAAGCCCTCCGTAGACTTCTTTTCCTACGAAATCTGAAGTCATCATGGAGAACATGACCACCTGTCCAATTCCAAACACCACAGACACGCAGAGGAGCGCGATCTTCATTCTCATGGTCGTGCAAGAAGACTGGTCAGAGGTGTACACTTTGTCACAGGGTGAACATGCCTCGTAGCATCTGGGTCCACTTGCAGTCAGGAGTTCTTCAAAGCTATGCTCGGACTGCGCCTCATCCAGCTTGCAGGTCGAATGTTGAGGAACATCATGCAATGGCCTCCTAGACATTGACAAAGAGCATTCTTGTCTGGATGCCATGGACAGGGAAATGGAGTGAAGCAAGTCAGGCTGTAACGGCTCGTTTACGTTGGACACAGAGTGTGTGAGTGAGTTATAGTTAGAAATCTGTGCATTCAGCACGTTGTCTTTGCTTTCCTTCCTGCTGTAACACACCCTTTGCAGTTTCCCTCCGTCAACGTCAGTTACAGCTGCCATAAGCGCTCTATCACTCAGTGCGACCTCTTCTATATGTATAGATGCCGTAGTGGTTGCTGAGCTGACTCTGACTGCGGGCGGTGTTTGCTTGCTTCTCGCGTGAAAGGTTGATTCTTCGTGAGTGTCTACAGCGATCAAGGACGTGAGTTCATCATCAGGATTAACGGACGACTCCCTCTCCAGCTGCTTTTGTTCTTGCTCTCCTGCTTGAAGCAAGGCTAAGGACATTCCGAAATGAGCTCCAGCTCCGCCGATCGATCTCATGCTACTCTCAAAAATGTCCAGCTTGGAGTTCGATGTTCTCCGCTGGCCAGGAATGTTCCGTGAAGTTGATTCAACGTCTGCTGCCACGTCTACAATAGTGTTAAGCTGGTTATCAATTGCAGCACGCTTAACCAGATTATGCCCAGAGACCAACGTCAACAGGAGACTTAGCGAGACGAAGATGAAGATGATTACCGCTTGCACTGTCGTCTGAATGTTTAGCTCACCCCTGCAGACACATAAATGAAAACAAAACAATATTTCACCGCACATGTAATTTGCAAGATATTACTTGGGTAAAAGTTAAACCTACACAATTTTGTTTAGATACTAGTGTGCACCGCACAGTCTACGGAAGCGCAAAAAGGATGATATGCGCAATCAAGGCATTGTGCAATGACTGAAGCATTTCATGCAAAACAGGAATCAGTTCTCACCCTTGTAGAGGTGACAATCAATGAATGAATTCACATAACAAGAACCTTACAGAGGGTTTGCAGATGCCTATGTGTGTTCACTTTTGTTCAAAATCTATTTACAGGTCTGGGCAATCTGACCTTTTGAACTGTGATATATATATATACAATGTTCGGTCTGTTGATATGTGATTTATGATAAAGTGTTCTTGATACGTAGTGATGCTGTTGTTTGTTGTTTTTTCCCCTGTTTGAAATAACAAAGCATTTTTAAATCCTGAATCAGACGACTTATAATGGTCTCACCCTTTAGGAAAGTCGATTCCGAGAACGGCAGGGAAGTTAACCACACCAAAGACTGTAGTGGACAGCCCTCCAGCGGACGCCATCATGAGGCCCACAACCAACAGAGACGTCTGTTCTCTTCGTGGGCAGCAGGACAAGGCAAAGGTCTTGCTCATGCCATTCACCAGGTCAAATCCGATCTCCAAGAACACGATGCTTATAAAACCTAGTATGGCCTTCACTGGGACCTGAAAGTAATCATAAGAGAAGGAGATAGATTAGATTAGATTAGATTAGATTAGATTAGATTAGATAGTCGTTGTTTACAGGGTCCAGGGGACTTCAAAGAGCCGAATCAGAACCACTAAAAGGGGAGAGAGAGAAAAAAAAGAGAGAAAGAGAGAGAGAAAGAGAGAGAGAGAGAGAGAGAGAGAGAGAGAGAGAGAGAGAGAGAGAGAGAGAGAGAGAGAGAGAGAGAGCGAGCAAAATATCTTCAAACTATGTGAGAACTTAGAATTAATGGTTAGCTTGAAATGTGTGTATTAAACAAGCAGAATCACCTCGGAATCTGAGAGAACTCTAAATAAATCATGAGTTAAACTTGGTGTAGTTTAGCGGCAGACATGGAGGATAATAGCAAATAACTAAAATATGGTGAGTATAATCTCAAGCAATCTGAATTTGATGACTGGAGATGAAAGCAACCGATCCGATTTTTCTTGACTGTATTCCCATATGATGCGAGGAAGCTAGATGTCCAATGCCCAATTAACTTGATGCCCGTAAGGTTGTAATATATTGTTATCAGGAAATGTAAAAACCACTGTAAAAGTATAATTATTTATGTTTTAAGTGTAAGGCTTGGTTTTCAAATGCCTGACTTACGGTGAATGGTAAACTAGTTGCAATGCAAGCAACTTGAAAAATACTTCAAACTTACATTGAGAATGCTGTTGGAGTTCACGGCGACAGGCTCAACAGAGGGATGTGCCCTAGTTGTAGCATCAGAGTCTTTCCACAGCGAAGAATCATTCTCCCATGCTGGTGTCTGAGTGTGCGTGAAGTTGTCCACAGACGACAAAGTATTGCCTGAGGGACTGATGAAGAAGCCATCATTTTCTGCTGCAATAGAGAAGAGTTTTATGGTATCGTTGGCGCTTCCATTGGTCTGTGTAGAGTTGTACTCGCTCAAGAAGTTCAGATGCAAGATGTTGGCGACGATGATGAAAGTCATGGACAGGGTTGTACAGCCAGCAGCCAAGAAAATAGTTCCAACTTTTCGCTTGAACTGGTTCGAACCTCGATCCACCAACCAGCCTAGGAAGGGAAGCAGTAAGATTGAGCTTAATCCCGAGATGAATCCTGTAAGAGAGACCAGACTCATAGGCATCCCGAGCGTCTGGAGAATCTGTAACCGTCCAGGATGAAATAATAAATTGACAACTGCTGCTCAGACTACAACTTGAGCCCAGACGAACTGGGCAAGTGAGCAAGTATTTGGAATTAAAAAAAAAACATATGAGCTCTTTTGTCACACCAGCCAAGCGCCCAGTTCAAGTCGTCATTGGTTTGGGATTGATTCAATGTTCTAGAAGATAACGTCTAGATTGGTTTGTTTCAAATATGGTCACGAAATTTTGTGACCAAGGTAAAATATATTTTCAATCGAAACCTTTTTCGTGCATTAAGTAGCAGTTGAATATTTCTCTGTTCGCTATAGTTATACATACTTAATTACCCCAAACCAAGCAGTTAGTATTTTACTTCAGAATTCCTCTTAATTTATTACAAAATATAATGTATGCCGCCGATCGTTTTGTGGGAAAATGGTAACTAGATGTGGATATTGTTATAACTTCATAACATTCAAGGTAGCAACAACTTACCGGAATTGCGTACAGCTGCTCATACGTCATACACGCCTCGTTGCCTAGTAACTGTGAACTCAGCATGAGTTTCTGCACCAAGGTAACCTTGATCTCTCCTTTGTTGTCCTTGACACTGTTATCTAGGTCATGGTCGCCTCTAGTTCCGGGACCAACTGGGTCGGATGCAAGTGGGTAGTATTTGTCAGAATGCTCTTTCCGCTCCATGATAAATGACAGGTGTATGACACTTCACCGATCAAGTAATGGATGCACACGATTATTGCATAACAATAAAATATAACTTTCAACAAAAAATCAATACCAAATTACAGTTTCAAATCAAATTTCTCTCAGTCGCTGGGAATAAATATAGGGATCACGTAGTCCACCCTTAACAAAAAAAAACTCAAACAAATATTGCAAATAATAATAGTAGAGCTGCCACCCAGACTGAGCTCGATAAAAACATTTCAGCGCTTAAATACTTGACCCACTTTCGGAGGTATCACGCAAATTTTGCTGCTACGCTTATTAAATTTTAAAAATAATATATGCATATATAAAGTGCATGTATTTTATCGTAACCAGGCCAAATGTGTACAGTAACTTTTAAAGTCTATTTTTATGTGTAAATGTACACCTGTTTAACTTAAAGCAGCTGCAGTAGTAGTAGTAGTAGTAGAGTAATGGTGGTAGTAGTAGTAGTAGTAGTAGTAGTAGTAGTAGTAGCAATAGTAGTAGTAGTACTGCTACTAAATGTAATAATAATAATAATAATAATAATAATAATAATAATAATAATAATAATAATAATAATTTATTATTATTATTAACGTTATTATTATTATTATTATTATTATTATTATTATTATTATTATTATTATTATTATTATTATTATTATTATTATTAATCACACATTTATGAAATAATTGCAATTTCAACCATTAGCATTGTAAAAAATATGCTGCTATTCTAATACCAGTGACAAGTCTTTAAAAAGTTAAATTAACTGCGGCATAGATTACGGACACTAATACAAATACATCGAATTAAATACGATTAATTCCATTTTTTACATACATCATCAATGCAAGAGAGGCACAGTGGATACCGCTAAGTTAAGGGCAAGAGAGACACAGTGGATACCGCTAAGTTAAGGGCAAGGGAGACACAGTGGATACAGCTAAGTTAAGGGCAAGAGAGACACAGTAGATACAGCTAAGTAAAGGGCAAGAGAGACAGAGTGGATACAGCTAAGTTAAGGGCAAGAGTGGCTACAGCTAAGTTAAGGGCAAGAGAGACACAGTGGATACCGCTAAGTTAAGGGCAAGAGAGACACAGTGGATACAGCTAAGTTAAGGGCAAGAGAGACACAGTGGATACCGCTAAGTTAAGGGCAAGAGAGACACAGTGGATACAGCTAAATTAAGGGCAAGAGAGACAGAGTGGATACCGCTAAGTTAAGGGCAGAGAGACACAGTGGATACAGCTAAGTAAAGGGCAAGAGAGACAGAGTGGATACAGCTAAGTTAAGGGCAAGAGTGGCTACAGCTAAGTTAAGGGCAAGAGAGACACAGTGGATACAGCTAAGTTAAGGGCAAGAGAGACACAGTGGATACAGCTAAGTTAAGGGCAAGAGAGACACCGTGGATACGGCTAAGTTAAGGGATCGGGGAGAGGGAAAGGAGAGGGCGGAGTGGGAAGTGACGAATCAACAACCTTTGGCATTGGACACTAGCGTTCTAACTAGATGCGCTACAGAGGAACCCACCTGAAATAGCCCACCTCCACTCCCACCCACCCCACCTTCCCACCATCACTCCGGCCTCATCCTCACCAAAGAAAAGGAGATTAAAAACTAAATAGAAAAAGAAGCCAATAATGGTATTTGAAGGCAAGACAGCAACCTGGAACAAAGCGGTTAATTGTAAAGCACAAGCTAACCTTTTTACCCACCAACATCATATTAAATCTTGTACTTAGGCCTAAATGAACTTAAATGCGTCCGGTCCTCGTATTAGACAGACTTAATTAAAAGTGAGGCATGCCTGTCTTACACTGACGAAAGCACAAAAACCAAGGGTACAGAGTTTGTTTAGGAATGTCCAGTTTGAGCTGGCTGCAAGTAATTGTTTTAAATGGAATGAGCCGTTTAGAAAGCTAGTTTTATTTTTGTCTCTATAGCTCACCTAGTATAGCTGCCAAAAATAAAGGCTGAATAACACATCACCGGTTTTACGAGGTTCATGGTGAACAACCACTTCATCGTTGACATGTGTAAGCTATCTGCAGAATAAATGAGCGTTCTATTTCTCTTCAACAGTCTTCTACAGAAATAAACTCGTCACTCATCATTGATCACCACATTTCAAATCCATTCATAGACTTTCAATGCCTGAATGTTCCTACGTTTAATTCAACCTTTAGTCACCGTCAAATACGATGAGCGCTCTACTTCCATAAGGTACTGTAGGCCTTCATGATCATAAATATACAAATAATGTTCTTGTGTTATTAACAGCAAGACATTTTTTTGGCCTATTCCCAGCTATCAATGTGGCAAGCTTTTATGTATATGTAATAATAATAATAATAATAATAATAATAATAATAATAATAATAATAATAATAAAAATAATAATAATAATAATAATAATAATAATAATAATAATAATAATAATAATAATAGTAATAATAATAATAATAATAATAATTATTATTATTATTATTATTATTATTATTATTATTATTATTATTATTATTATTATTATTGTACTAGTAACTGCTTGTTAGAATGAGTTAAGGCTCTGTGGGTTCGGGCATTAAATAGAATAGACCCAACGTTTCCCGGCGTGTCGTAAGAGGCGACTAACAGGGGTGATGTTAGCACGGCATCACTGGGCGAAAGTCTTCTACACAGAAGTCACCGGCCAGGGCGGAGGAACCTCACGTTACTACAGGTTCAACGACCATGTGCTCAGGGCCAAGGCGAGCCACACTGTATTCGTGGATTTCGGCTGTGGCCAACAGCCTGGAGAGGATTGGGCACCGCCAGGTCTTTTTTGCCCAAGACACACTACATGATGACACAACCCACTAATTCCATACCGGATCGGTCGTCGCCCGGGTCGTCACACGGCACAAGGACCGCGCCTTCCGTTGGCCACCAGGACGGAGGTGTTAAGTATGCTACTGATGGACAATTTAGCAAGATCCGCACGAGAAACAACATCGTCATAGGAACCTGGAATGTCAGGACCCTAACTGCGGAAGGAAAATTAGAAGAACTGGCCCACGAGTTGGACCACTATCGATGGAATGTTCTAGGTATCAGCGAACTGCGCTGGAAAGGCCTAGGTGAAACAACGACCGACAAAGGCCACAAGCTCTATTTCAGCGGTAGGGATGACAGGCACGAACACGGCGTTGGATTCTTGGTCCACAAGAACATTCTAGCCACTGTCATGGGTTGCCGCCCAGTCTCCAGTAGACTCATTACCATCCGCCTGAGAGCAGTCCCTTTCAACATCACCATCATCCAGGCCTACGCCCCAACATCAGACTATGACGACAGCGAAGTGGAGGATTTTTATGAAAATCTACAGGCGGTCCTTGACCAAGTGCCGAAGAAGGACATAGTCATAGTGCAAGGCGACTGGAATGCCAAGGTTGGCCAAGATGCGCACCACAACTGGGGAGACACATGTGGACCCCACTGCAACAACGAGACAAATGACAGGGGTCTGAGACTCTTGGAGTTTGCCAGATACAACAATCTGGTACTGGCAAACACGCTTGGTCTCCACAAAAACTCCCGACGATGGACATGGCACAGTCCTGGCGGGGAGCATCACAACCAAATAGACTACATCATGGTCAAGAAACGCTTCAGATCAAGCATCAACATTGGCAGGACACGTACTTTTCCAGGAGCAGACATCGGAAGTGACCACGATCTCGTGATGATGTCTTTCCGGCTCCACTTGAAGAGAGTAAATACAGCAAAGTGCACTAGACTGAAGTTCGACCTGGACAAACTGCAAGACCCGGAGGTGGCAGAACTATTTCAGGCCACAATTGGAGGGAAATTTGCACCACTGCTCATTTTGGGGGCTGGTGAAGTAGATGTCAACACCATGACCACCACCTTCAACTCAGCTGTGACAGATGTCGCCACTGAGATCCTTGGCAAGCACCGACCAAAGAAGAAGCTGTGGATCACACCTGAACTTTTGGATCTGTGTGATAAACGAAGAGAGATGAAAAAGAAAAAGAACACCTCACAGGGAGCTGATGTCTACCGAAAAATCAACAATGACATCCGAAAAGGCATGCTCACAGCAAAGGAGAACTGGATAGAAGATCAATGCCAGGAAATAGAGAACAGTCTGAACAAGAACAACAGCAAGAAGGCCTACCAGACTGTGAAGCGGCTGACAAGTGTCAAACAGCCCAAAGTCTCCACTATCCAAAGCAAGTCTGGCATATGCCTTACAGAAGAACAAGAAGTCTTGGACAGATGGACAGAGTACTGCTCTGACCTTTACAACCATACACCAAATGGAGACCCATCAGTTCTAGCATGTCCCGAGAACAGAGAAGAAGAAGAAATCCTCCCAATTCTCCGGGAAGAAGTTGAGGCAGCAGTGCAAGCGCTAAAGAAAGGGAAGTCAGCGGGAGTGGACAACATACCCGCGGAACTGCTACAAGCAGGAGGAGAAGCGATGATTGATGCCCTCACCATTATCTGTAACAAGATCTGGCAGAGTGGGGAGTGGCCTATACCATGGACCCAGTCGCTTGTCATCACTCTTCCCAAAAAAGGTAACCTTCAGGAGTGTGAAAATTACCGGACCATCAGCCTCATCAGCCATCCCAGCAAGGTCCTCCTGAAAATAATACTCAACAGGTTGAAACCCCAAGCTGAACAAATCATAGCTGAAGAACAAGCAGGATTCAGGGCAGGGCGAAGTACCACTGAGCAGATTTTCAACCTCAGAATAATCTGTGAGAAATACCTACAGCACCAACAACATCTATATCATGTGTTCATAGACTTCAAGAAGGCGTTTGACCGAGTCTGGCATGCAGCTCTATGGGCAACAATGAAAGTGTACAACATCAGCCCTAAAATTATTGAAGTCATCAAAAGCCTGTATGACAAGGCTACCAGTGCAGTCCTCCACAACAGAGCCATCGGGAATTGGTTCAGAACAACAATCGGTGTGCGTCAAGGATGCCTACTCTCTCCAACACTCTTCAACATCTTCCTAGAGCGCATCATGTCGGATGCTCTTGCAGACCATGAAGGCACAGTCAGCATAGGGGGTAGAGCAATCTCCAATCTTCGTTTTGCAGATGACATTGATGGATTGGCTGGAGAGGAACAAGAACTTGAACAGCTGGTACAGAGGCTTGACACCACCTCCAAAGCCTATGGAATGGAAATAAGTGCAGAGAAGACCAAAATGATGACCAACAACACCAATGGCATCAATACGGACATCAAAGTCCAAGGCCAATCCCTCGACACAGTGCATAGCTTCAAATATTTAGGAGCCATTGTATCAGACAATGGGTCCCGACAGGAAGTCCTCTCCAGGATCGCACAAACAACTGCTGCCCTGACAAGGTTGAAGCCCATTTGGAAAGACAGGACCATCAGTCTACATTCCAAAGTAAGACTGCTGCGCTCCCTTGTCATCTCCATCTTCCTATATGCTTGCGAAGCATGGACCCTCACAGCAGATCTCCAACGAAGAATACAAAGCATGGAGATGAGGTGCTACAGAAGACTTCTGGGCATTTCCTATACCCAACACATCACCAACGACGAAGTCCGACAGACCATCACACAAGCCATTGGACAACACGATGACCTGCTAACAGTGGTGAAGAAACGGAAACTTCGGTGGTATGGCCACGTCACCAGATCATCAGGCCTTGCAAAGACTATTCTGCAAGGCACAGTGCAAGGAGGTAGAAGAAGAGGGAGACCGAAAAAGAGGTGGGAGGACAACATTCGAGAATGGACTGGTTTGACACTGAGCGAAGCCATCAGGGCTGCTGAGGACAGAGAAAGATGGAGTATGCTGGTTAAACGATCATCTGTGGTGCCCCTACGACCTTCGGGTTACGGGACAGGATAGGATAGGATAGAATGAGTTAAGTGATAGTGTGTGTGTGTCTCGGTGCGCGCGCGCTGTGTGTGTGTGTGTGTGTGTGTGTGTGTGTGTGTACGTGTGTGTGTTTGTGTATCCACCTCTCTCCCATCAGCGCTGCGATTGTGCCTGTTGGCGAGGAGATGTATAAGTCCTGTACAAAGTTCTCATTCATTCATTCAATAATAAGAAGAAGAGTTTTAAGAAATGGGTTATTGCTGAAAGAAAAAATCTTAGTGGAACTCTGAGATCTGAACGCTTCATTGATGCTTTCGTATGTATTTAGATCGCAACCTCCACCATCCACC